>JANRGW010038941.1:0-41577 GCA_024733675.1 Psilopsiagon aymara
GGCATACACAGCCCCGCCTGCCCCATTCATCCTGTGCTGGTGGGGCCATAGCTGGCCTGGGGTACCAAGGAGAGTCCCATGGGAGCAGCCCTTGCTCTAGGGCAGCCCTCAGCATTCCCTCTCCCTGTCCCGGATGGCAGAGAGGATGCGCTACCACCTCCCCAGGGGCATAAAGGACAGCGGCCATCCCCGAGGTGTCATATCCATGGGACGGAGCCAAACAGACCCCCATCTCCCTCCACACCCGTCCTGTGCCCATCCCTGCTGCCCTCCGGGGGGGCAGGAACAGCAGGAGGCTTCAGGGCGGCTCTGGGCAAGGGTTTGGTGCGGTGAAGCCATGACCCTCCCGCACAGAACGCTGCAGCCCGTCCGAACCGGGCGGACCGATGGACTGATAGGAAAGGAGCTTTAGGGCATTATTTGCCTCCATTTCACTCTGCGGGAGGCCGCGGAGCCGAGCGGAGATGCTGAGCGCTCTCCCCTCCGCTCCCGCTCGCTTTCTGGCCTGGTTTTCCTTCCCTTTAAGCAGCATTTCCAGGGCTGTTTTGCCGAGGGTGTCACGGCGCACAACAGAAACGGGGGGGGCAAAGAAACCGCACTCCTGGCTGCATCCGAGTGCTCCACAGGGCACGAAAGGGAACACGACTGTGGCAAATCACAGCGTAACTCCTTGGCCCTGCGTGGTGCTGGGGCACGGGGGGGTTGGATGCCAGCGCCTGCAGAGGCAGCCCCGGCACGGTGGGGCCATTGCTGAGCTGCTGGGAAGCACCGAGTGTGAAACAGCCCCACAAGGGCCTTTCTGCCCCATGGCAGCACTGAGCAGGTGGGAGTGAGGGGGGAGTCCGATGCAGAAGCAGGAAAATCTCTGCACCTTTTCCTCCCCTCTGGCAGCCACCTGGGGATGGGACAGTCACATCCCAACACCATCTGCATCCAACACCATCTGCATCCAACACCATCTCCTGCATCCCAACACCATCTCCTGCATCCCAACACCATCTCCTGCATCCCAACATCCTCTCCTGAGGTATCGGCCTCTTCTGCTGCGCTGAAATCCACATTAGTGACTGCACCAAGACGCCAGCCCGGTGTGTTCCAGCACGCGGGGCAAGGGGGGTCCTGAACACTTGTGGGGATGGTGACTCCAGCACTGCCCTGTTCCAGTGCTGAGCACCCTCTGGGGCAGGAATTGTTCCTCCTCTCCAGTCTAACGCAGCTCCTGCCCATTCCCAGCCCTTTCCCGAGCAGAGCAGCAGCTCCGATGTCCCCATGTGGAGACTCCACAGCAGCGAAGCTGAGCTGATGAATGGCCCAACGAGGAGCCCTGGGGCCGGCGCTGCTCGCCGGGGCTTGGCCGGCGGTGAGTGATGGCTCACACAAAGGGAAGGGACCATCTAATCTCCCACCCCCCGGGCACCATTGCACCTCCACCCGGCCCGGCCAGGATTAAAGGGAGCAATCGGCCCCTGCGAAGAGCAGAGGCTGCTTCATAGCCTTGAAATGGGATTTCCTCAGTGATGGGGGGCAGGGTGGGAAGATAAAGTGTGGGGTTGGTGGTACCTGGCTCCCATGTCAACACCAGGATGCTCTTTTGGGTCGCTTGCCTTGAACCAGGTGCTCCAGACATGGTGGGGGGGATCTGAGCACCCCCTGCCCCATCCCCCTTGTCCCAAGGGTCCCCATCCCTTTCCATGATCCCCCTCCATCGCCAGCACCCACCAAAGTGCTGCTGAGACAAGGACGAGGGCTCAGTGCCCACTCGCTGCCCTTGGCTCTGGGGCTGCCATCTCCTCTCACCAACAGACCAGGAGTTGCGGCTGTTTCAACCCATCTTCACATCACAAAACTCCAGTTTCTGCTGATTTCCAGCATGGAAAGTTGTGGAGAATTCCCTTTGTGTGCTTCCCAGCCTCGGAGGTCCCAGATATGCCCCATCTGTGATGGGCACCCTGCACCTCACAGCAAATCCAGGGGAAAACCCTCCAAACCAGCCAAGTAAAGGCCAAACACCTCCTTACGTGGAATAAAGCACTGCTAAAGGACACACCAACACCGTCATCTGCACAGGACCAAGGTGGCACTGTGAGATCTCAACTCCTCACCCTGCACCACAACCTATGAGGACCAACAGCCCCCAATATCCCCTCAAGGGTGAGATGAACCAAGTGGGACCCCCCCAACATCCACATCACGTCAAGAAGCTTCGTGTTAAATACTCTGAGCTCTCCCTATGTCCATGCCATCGCCCGCAGATTGACTGTAAATACGCTGTTGCTCCAACGCAATTAAATATTTAACACTTGGGAAGGCAAAGATCCCAACCCCACAGCCTCGTGCCTGCTCTTCTTCAATAACCGTCTCGGTTTCACCTGCAACGTCCACGATGTGGCTCGCTCTGAAATCATGCAAAATTAAAGGAAGTATTTTAAGGCATCTGAAGGCTCTTTTAGACTGTCTTCAAGTCTTCCCTTTGCCCCCCAAAGAGCCTTTGCCTGCTCAGGCACACCCAATATAGAGCACAGGAGAGTGCTGGGGTCATCGGTGATGTGCTTTGGGAGGCTGCTGCTCGGATACGGTTTGCAGAAGGAGCACAGGAAACTTCTGCTCAGTCATAGGCCTCTGTGCCTGAATTGCTGCTGATGCACCAATGCGTAGGGACTCACCTGGGGCGGCCTTTAACCATGGTTCCTCCATCCCTGGATGCAGTGATCCGAAGGCAGAGTGCTCCCCAAGCTGAAGGTCTCCTGCTGGGAGCATCTCGTTGTCCCCTGGGATGATCACCCCGTGCTGGTCCCTGCAATGAAAGGGCTGCGCTGTGCCCACCACCATCCTCCTACATGGCACCTTGAGGGCCTGCTCCTCGCAGTGCTCAGCCCCTGCCCAAGGGGCAGACGAACCCTCCCTGTCACAAACCCTAATGCAGCGAGTGCTTAACCCACCCCACTGGGGGATTACACTTGCCCAGAGCTGAATAGGGCGCTCAGTTCTTCTCTTGGAGACCACGGATGTGGCTTGAAGGCATCACAGCAGCTTCTGAGCTGTGCAATGAGGAGCTGCCAGAGACCCCCCCGAGTAAGACACGAGGTGCCATGGGGTGGGACTGACCATCACGGCAGCACCACTTGGAGGCACCCAGAGGCCATGAGTCCCTATGAGACGCCAAAACCTCTCTTCCCCTCCTCTCCAGCCCAATAGAAGGAGGCTGAACGTCTGCAGGCCTCTGCCCCGAGCAGGCAGCAGTAATGCAACAACCAACTGCAGAGCTTGGGCTGGTTTCAAGCCCTTTGGGCTGCCAGGACAGCAGAGTGCTGCTGAAACCTCAGCTTTGCCGGCACCATCCTAATGACAGGCCCAATTTCAAAGCCTTGCAAACTATTTCTTTGGCCTCCCCACCCCCTCGATAAAAGCTTGCATCAGAAGGAGATATTTCCATAATTCATCGGGTGGGTATTTCACTGGGGAGCCTCTCTCATCTGTACTTACAGCTACATTTAAGAAAATGCATCCTCCCACCATCCTGCGCCATTTACGACCATGGGCACAATCTGTAATCCTCAGTCTTCAATTAAGGGACACCTTAGGGTTCATTATCACACAATTGCTCCCTGTGAACCATGCCAAATGCTGTTTTGGCACAGAGCTTGGAAGATGAATTAGAAGGAAGTCTTCTCGGTAATGCCCACTCCCAATTCCCATCAGCAGCCTTTATGCCCTCCTCCAGCCATTTTTTCCCCCCTCTCCCTTCTTTCCAAGTGGCTTTTACTATCCCATCTTTCAATGTCTCTCTTGATTCTCTGGAGGTATATTTAGAGATGCTACATCTCCTTTTCTTCCGGCTCTCAACATGCCTCACGCTCCCGGCTTTGCAGATGGGATCTCTTCTTTCCTCCCTCCCCCATCTGTAAGCCCCTACAGCCGGCTGGGAGCAGCGGATGAGGCTGTTTTAGGTTGGAAGAGCATAAAACTTGTATTCATAAGCAAGGGATTGCTGGAGTTATGGCCAAACTTGGATATAACTCGAAGTTACTGCTCTGTAACGTGATGACCAGAGCCAGGTCCCTCGCTACTTGCAGGGTGGCAGGCGAATCCTGAATGGATTCAGCCTCGAAGTCAGGGAAGAGCAACAAGTTCAGAGCATTCAAAGCCGGAGCTGCCACCTCAACAAGCAATAAAACCTTCCCTCGATTAAACCAGAGCTTTAACAGCTACAATCACAGCACCTCACTGCAGGACCCCTCAGAGCGACGGTGCCCAGGGATGCTCCGATGTGACACTGATGGAGCCTCGCCAGAGTTAAGGCTTGAGCCGACTTCACTGAGCACGGAGGCGAGAGGCCGCGGGGAGCAAAGCGAGTGAACCAGACTGGAGATACTGGAGCCACAAGACACCTTGTGGAGATTTTATTATATAGAGTGTAAAATGCAACTGTCAGTCAAATAAAAAGAACAGTTTTGTGTTTAAACACCATGCTCAACGTTAGCCAATTGCAGTTCGTTGGTTTTTCATCGTTAGACATTTCAAGCATAAGGAAAAAACAAAATCAGGAAAGAACCCAAGAACGGTAACTTCAGTACATTGCAAAACGGAATGTCCCGCAGGGCAATTAAAAAGGCAAGGAAAAATAGCTTCAGTTCCGTTTCTCCTTTAAAAATACACTGTTATCTGTACAAGAAACACTACAGTAAACATCAGAAAATCATATTATCCCTTTTATTAAATCAAAAGTACTCAGCGCGTACTGCGGTTAATACTAGATTTATTTCTTTCTCTAGGTAATCTGACAAATATTAGATAAGAAAATATTTAAAAGAACTGGAAAAAAAAAAAAGCCAAAAAAACCCAAAATAACCACCTTGGAATTAAAAAATAGTTACTACCTTTTATATGGTTTCTTTTTTATTCCATGTTCCACAGTGTTTGTTAAAGGTACTAATAGCAGATTCCTTTTAATATTAAAAATAACAGTATTTATATTTCTGAGCATAGAGGAAAGTTTTATTTTTTTTAATTCTTTTTTTTTTTTTTAAATTTATTTTCTCTTTTTTTTTTTTTTAATATATTTTCTTATTTTTTAAACCAAGCTTGGAGGTCTTAGATCCAGAAATGCAACGGGAGGAGGAAAGGGACTGCTACAAAATCAACGCCGCTTTATATTACCCCTTTAGACTCTTAGAAATTATACAAACCCTACAAAACGTGTGGTTCCCCCCCCCCGCTTGCCTGACAGCAAAACAGTCCCTGTTTCAATACAGAATTCACATCATTAATTACAATACATAGTCCTTACAAAATAATGCAATAAAATCAAAAGACAGCCAAAGAACACGGAATTAGAAGTAAAACATTTCAGGAATTTACATATTTAAGAATATTTAAATACTGTTTAAAACCTTTTTTTTTTTTTTTGTGTTTTTTTTTTTCCTCTTTTTTTCCTGTTTTTTTGAGGATTTGTTACATACCACCTAAGACTTCCAAGCCACTTTCTGTCGTAACAGAAAAGATTGAAAATGAAAGAGGGGGGGGGGGGGAATAAAACCCCCACCGAAATGAGAACACACACACACACAAAAATAACCCAACGTGTTGAAATGTCACAGCTCTGGGGTGCGTTTTGGTGCCGGCAAATTCTCTGGCTTCTCTCCAAAAAGGATCCCGGAGGTTTATTATTATTGATTCTTATTATTTCTCTCTTTCAAAGAAATTTAGAAACAAAAATGACCAGCGTGTCCATGAGTTTAGTACGTGACTAAATCGCTCCTGATTCTTAGCAAAGTTCAGTATAGATTATCCTACCACTAGTGTTTCACAAACAGAAAAGTCTTCATCAAAAGGCTGCAAATCTAGAAACCTCTGTTACAAAAAGGTTTTTCTTCCACAATGATTCCAAGGAAAAGAAAAAATAAACCGAAACAAAACCCAAATAAAATTGCCACGAGGACCTTGTTCTACTGCTCCTAAAGAGGGAGGAAAAAGGAAAAGTTACTCGGCGGCAGCAAATCCTTTACGCTGTGTCCAAGCCTCCTCCCCCCCGACACAGGCAGGTCTCTCATTCCCCGCTCCAGCCGAGCGGGATGCGTACCTCCAGCGATGCTCGGAGCTGCTATGGAAGAGATCTGTGCCCTGGGCTCCACCAGGCTCTCACGGAACAAGATCTCCCTTCTCCAGAGGGCCAGACTTTGAGCGGGGAATGCAGAGAACTCCCTTTTATCACCACTTCCAGCTCACCCCTGGCCAGTGCCCGCGGCAAGCGCTGGCTCCCGCACCAGGCTCGACCTCGGCGGTGCCGAGCGGCAGCCGCTGCCTGAGGCCAGGGCTGGCAGCCCAGGAGCGTCCCAACCACCTCCTGCCCCACAGAGCGAGGGTGCGAACATGGATCAGTGGGGAGATCTGATGGCACCAAGGTGCGTGCGTGCTCTGCACATGGCTTTTGCCAAACGCTCAGACATTCGCTCTGCAAACCCGGCACTCGGGAAAGCTCTGTGGGTATGAGCAGGATAAATCCCACTCAGCCCTATATTGGGCTGAGATTTTACTTGGCCGCTGGTTAATCCCAATTATTATTCCAATAGTTTTCTGCTTCCTTTCAGGACAGGGCACTCCCTCCCCAGGTGGGAGCACCACTCTGACCCCTGCTCAAAGTCCGCACACACAGACCTGCACTGCGCGATGCGCCAGTGCTGTGCTACCTCGCCTGCCTGGCACCACCATTCCTTTATTCCCCAAAGTAGCCTGAGGGTTACAAGGAAAGGCTCCCAGGAAATAACCTCCCAATCCCCTCCCAAGAAACCCCTCACTCTGTAAAGGGAAATAAGATTTTGATGTCGAGCGATTACTTCCTCAGCCACAAAATACCTCTGCCTTCACCGTGTGAGCCCAAAGCAGAGCCCACACACCAGGCCAAGGCCAATGCACCCAATTCCCTACAGGAAAGAACAGTGGGGTACAGGGAACAGGAATACAGACCTGGCTGTGGGCCTGAGCCTGCCCTAGTGTCTGCCCATAGTAAGCAGCTTGCTGTCTGTAATACTCTGCCCAAGCCATTGTGTAGTCCGGCTGGGAACTTGCCTGAGAAGCAGCACTGGCAGCATGACCTGGAGAAAAGAAGGGAAAAGGAAGAGGTGAGCAATTCCGTAAGACCAAGCCCAGGCTTAGGATCTCCTTCCGCAAAGCTTAAAGAAAAGCCAGCTGCAGGCATCTGAAAGAACGACAGCGGCTCTCTGCTGGGTGGATAGGACAGCAGAGGCTTTGAGCAGGCCTGCAAGCCCACAGCAGCCAGAAAGCATCAAGAGATCATTCCCGCAGCCGCACGGACACGGTCTGACCAGCTGCACCCTTCCTCCTCGGCCCAAGGGCTCCAGCAGCACAGCGGCAAAAGCAGATCCGAGAGTCGGCACCACGGGTGTCTTAACAGGGGGGGAAAGCCAGGCCCACGATATCCCACATGTGCAGAGCTCTCCGGCCCTCACAACAACACCGCTTCAGGTTTCTGGCTTTTGCTCCTTGTGCACTATGTTCTCCCCTCACAGAACAACTGCCAGCACGGACACGAGGTCTACTGTGCTCAATGGGAGCACCTCTCCTGAGCTACAACAGCAGAAAGCACAACTGAGAGCTTTCACTGGGAGAACTACATGCACCATCACCAAACAGAGGGCACCAAAGGGTTCTGGAGAGGACTGGAAGCTAATAACGGCAGGGAATGGAGGTGTAAGATGTGTGGTTACAGTAACTGTTTGAAACAAGGGTTTATTCATCTCCAGTAACCCCTGTTCCACTCTCTGCCTTTTGAAATGCTCCTCCCATGCTTTGCTGTAATCGGGATGGCTGTTCTGCTGCTGGCGCTGCTGGCCTGTGCAGAGATGACAACAAGGGGCCCATCAGTATGGAACAGGTAGGTTTCCAGCCAGTGATGTCTACCTCTGCACTAGACAGGCCCTGGATCTACCTCTGGTGCTCAGACTTCTCAGTGCAGCTTTCACCTTCTTACAGTATTGGGAATCTTCAGTTCAGGGAAAGCCAAGGAGAAGCTCCAGTTCCTGATCCTGTGCACAGTTAAAGGGCATCAAGCCAAGTCTCCCCATGCTGGGACCCGCTCAAGCTGAAGCGCATGGGCTGGGAGCTGCTCAGTCTGTACATCCACAACACCCTCCTAACAGCTCTGTGCACTGAGGGACCTCACAGACCCCAAACCTGGGGCTTCACTATCAGACACCCCTCTTTGGAGCCCCTCCAACCCAGCACATCCAAGTGCTATTGCAGGGGAGAGTTTGGGTGCAGATGCTCTTCCTCAGTCACAGAGCCAGGAGCCCTGAGCAACACACACAGCAAACTGCAGCGAGAGACAGGCCCAGGCTGAAGAGGAGCCATGCACAGCAGGCAAGGAGAGGAGACACGAGTGGGGAGAGCTCTTCCCAGCCCATCCATGCTCCAGGCACAGCCCTGCCCTGCAGCACCAGCCTAAGGGGGGGCTTTGAAGTTGGGGGGGGGAGGGGGAAAATAATACACTGCAAGTGTGAAGTGGGTGGAGGGAACAGGGCAGCAGTGTCCTGTCCAGAGGCATAAAAGCGGGTTAAAAGACTTGATCAACGCTACAAGTCAGGACCTTTTCTGGCAGAGGTCAAGGCTGCCTCAACTGTCCACCTGCTAATGCCAACAAAGGCCCTGCCTTCAATGCCTTTTCTTCCAGAAGCATTACAGTCCGCAGCAGGCTGAAAGGACACGCAGCCAAATGCGCTTCACAGTAGAATGTTTCCCCAGCCAGTTAATTTATTGAAGATGGGGGAAGTAATTAAAATCTAAATACATGTGTAGGGGCTGGGGGACTGCCCCTCCTCCCATGCTAAGGGCACTCTCAGCTCTGTCCCTAGCAAGTGACTCGGTGGCTCTCTGACAGCCGTAGGCAATCAGACTGCAGCTCTGGGGGAAAGGACCCTTCTCGAGTCTGCTCTCACACTGAAGTGCACAAGCACGTCCTTACCTAGTTTCTTATAATAATCCTCCCGTGCCTTGGTGGCCGGACTGGGTACCACTGTGATCGGCAGCAGCAGAAAGCAGTGAAAGCAGAAAGCTGCTCAAAGCACAGCGTTATTTTGTCTGTCCTCTCCCCTTACCAAAACTGCCTTCAGTATGCCTGGCTACAAGCAGGAACCTGGAGGGTCCTAAGTAGACATGGAACTAGAGAGCCAACATTTTCCATCGGGTTCAAGAGCAGAAATAAAGCATCTGCCCCAAAACACATTGTCATGGTACTAAACCCATAGAGGGGAAGGATAACGGCAAGGCAGGATGCTTCACTGGTCTTGAGAGCCACCAGAAACACGACAAACTCGCTGCAAAGCAGCCGTGTGTCCATTAGGGATACAAGCTGCACTATTGGTAGCCGGGGGAATAAAAAGGTCTGTCACCATTATACCGAATGATAACAGGCTCCAAAGCCAGGATGTGTGAGCTCAAGACATGAGTTGATGTTGCAGGAAGGGAGATTTCTTTCTTCCTGTGGCTGGTGGGCATGATAAGAGGATGTTTCAGGGAGGGGAGAAAAGACAAGTTACTAAAGTGAGTTTCTAAAGGCATCTTGCAAAGCAAATAGCAATGTACATTTGACACTCCTTTATTCAGAGGCTTTATGAGATGATAAAGATTCCATCTTTGGCAGAATATTCCCGGCTGCACTGACTGCTCTGCTTCCCAAAGCTGAGGGAAGTCCAGTGCTCTTAGGGGGCACTTTCTGTACCTCCTTTCCCAGTCTTTCCTTCAGACTGGGAATTGAGCAGTGAGAAGAGCTCAAAAGGAACATTTGAAAAAGAAAATAAGAACTGATAAGGTCAAGAACAAAGAGATGGGCAGGCTCACCACTGCACACTGCCTGCCTGTTAGGGCAAGTGGGGCTGGCAAGAGCTTGCTGGGAGAATCCTAAGGCAGAAATGCTTTTGTTAAGAGAGGAACAGGCACAAAGACAGCAGGAACAGGCAGTAAGCAGTTAAGCACACAAAACCATTACAGTTCTCGATGGACTTCAGCTTATTCTGAGCTCAAACACTGCAACATGTCTTCACATACCTCTTTGGCTCAGGAAAACAAAGCAGTCTCACGGGTGAACCTGTGTTTGGCAGGCATGAACCAGCAATTGCAAAGGGAGCACCAACCCTTCTCCAACCCAGGTCCTAGACACTTACTTGGGACTTGCTGTCCAGGCTGCTGCCACGTCTGGTAGGTACTGCCCCAACCCTGCGTCATGAACGCCTGAGGACCACTGCAGGGGACAAAAAGAGATGCTGAAATAGGCAATGAAATACTTCACAGGCCACATACCTGAAGCTGCCCACAGAAACTGAAGTTATTTACAGTCAGCAGCTGCTGAGCAAACAGGTGAACATAGGAACCAAAGGGAACGCTGCGTAGGTGTGACTGCTGACTGCCTCGATACTGGCCTGTGCACGCAGCCAACATGAAGACAGATCATACTGAACAGCACTCCTTGTGTTGCATGCAGTTCAGGGTTCTTTCCGTGCTCTCACTGTCCCACTAGAGACAGGAATTTTGGAGATACGGATATCTGACTTCTTTGTGACTTAACTGATAAAATCCTTCCTGTATTCAAGCTTAATCTCACTCGCTTCTTGCTTCTGAATACTCCATCTTCAAAAGGCTCCACTTATACACCACCCCTTCAGGACCCTCCACCCTTCTCCAATGCTTTTATAGCTCCCAGCCATTCCCCACCACCCATCCATGAGGAGAGGAAGCAGCTTACTTTTGATGAGGTGTAGCGGGTGCTTGGCTGAACGGACTTTGACCAAATCCTCCAGGTCCACCCATGCTGGTACCCTGTCACAGAATCCACAAATACTTAATGGCAGCTCTAAGCACAAGGTGGAGGCAGCAAGTATGAGCAGTAAGAAAAGGGAGAAGACAGCCTGGGACACGTGGATCCTGAGGTTGGTATCAAGCCTTCTCCTCTCAGGTAATTCAGCACAAAGGTTGCTTTTCAGCTTTACCATGCCCCAGTTCAGTATTTTCCATACTTTCTTCTACCCAAGTGTCCCCCTTCAGAGGTATTCCAGCCTGACATTATTAAGCTTCAATACCACAGCACTGCATTAAGTGGAAGATAAAGTCATCCTGGATTTACTGGAGCAAGGAGTTCAGTGTTACTTTCAGGATGATGATGATGCCAGGATTGTGTCATTCTCACGCAGTGACACTACTGTCTTCCCTTCAAATAATCTCCTTTGACAGCCTTCTCACACCTGATTATTGCTGTTCTTCCCTCTTACACAGCTGCACAATACCCATGATCATGTCAGCAAAGAGTTAGATCCTTCTGGGACCACAGCAAAAATTAGTCCAACGGATCCTGGAGGGCCAAAGTTCAAGAGAGCTGCTAACAGGCAAATGGTTTTGAAGCTGAATAATGCAAGCGTGTGTGTTCTGTGCCATCCTCCAAGTCCAGGCCCACGTGTACCTAAGAGTGAAAACACCATGTCCGAAAGAGACAGACTAAGATCAGAGGTGGAACTTACACCAACTTTCTCATCTATGAGATGTCTAGCGAGCTCAATTTGCTGGGGAACTCCTCTGATTGTGAATATTCGTACACCAGGGTCTGTGTTTGGAGGTGGGTTTCTCTGGAGCTCCACATGGGCTCCTGACTGCTGATTTATGCTCTTGATGTTCTCACCACCTGAAGAAAAGAAAATCAAGACATAAGAAGGGATATCCAGCATCTCTTCCAATAAAAGCGTATCAAAGTCAGGTTCTGGTAATGGAATAGTTTCATCTGCTTTCTGTGTGCCTCAAGGGAAGTGGGCTGAGGATGGCAACAGTGTAAGAAACAACAGCACCTGAGCTCATGTTGCTCCTTTTAATCTGCATAACCTAAAGCTGCGAGCTACTGCAATGGCTTCTGGAGTCGTGGCTGAGATACACTTGGACAAAGTAGAAGCAAAAACTGACTGAATTCTGGGGTTTTGCAAAGCTTTCACAATCCTCAAGGAAAAAAAGACACCTGCAACCAACGCTGGTGCTTTCTTCTGTGAGACTTTCATTCCCCCCCTGCACTAGACGTTTCATTCCACTAAGGCAAAACCCACCAGCTCCATACCTTGTAGCTTAAAACAAAGCTTAAGCTTTCCCACAGTCACATGCTGTTCAGGTTGTTGCCTTAAAGAAGGCCCTGCTTACCATGCTCCCTATTCACACTGCAGCACATACATCCCTTCATGCAAGCACAGCAGTGCTGTCCTCTGCTACTTCAGCATGAGTTGTGTGCAGTGAACGTATCTGGCTAGTTTGTGATCTGGGTGCAGGAGCGCCTTGAGCAGGATGCAGCAGGGCCAGTGCAAGTAGATCTGCTTCCCTCAAGCCCGCCTATGTCCCAGTCTCTTAATGAAATTTGCTTAACAAAAGCCTTTGCCAATGTTACAATGGTTCAATTCTTCTTTTGGAAGCTCACACAACTTAGAGCCCAGCTCCACTCAACTGGAGAAACTAAAGGGCGCAGGGATGGAAGGGGTTTTACAACTTTCAAATCACAAATCCACAGTCACCAGTCAAAAGGATGCAGCAAACAGGAAAGAGCAAAGGGAATGAACCGAAGCTTTTGGCTTGGTTTTAATTAAAAAGAGTCTCCACAAACGATCTCCTCTATTTTGCTGCATTTCCATCTCTATACATCCAGCACAACTTCAAAACAAGCTGTGGATGCTGCAGACACTTGTTCATTTCATTGTAAGGGACTCGTGACCTTTTTAACATTTTAAAGCCTTCTTGGGGAAGGGAGGAGGAAAAGTTGCCAAAGGGCAATTAACTCTTTCTAAATGAATTTTTGAAGATGCATTTAACAAAAGATAATCGTGTCACATCCCTGGGCAGACAACAGGGATTGTACTGTGCAGCGAAAAGCCAACCCACTTATTTTCAAGTCAAGCATGGGAAAGGCTGAGATGAAGTTTCAAAACTAAGAAGGGTTTTTAATGTGATGCTTTTGTCTGATGCAGACTTGTCTGACGCGCTGGTTTTTACATATTGAGGTGAGATCTGAACCTACAGCCACTTCATCAGCTTAATGAAAACAGAGACCCTCTTCACAGTTTGGATCAGGAAAGAGGGGGAGCATTTCTTTACTGGACAACAGTCATAACCAGTGGCTGGTACTCACGCAGCAGACTAGGTTTGTCCTTCCAAAAGGGGTAAAGCATACTCAAACGAAGCAGGGAGAATATAGATTTCAGATCATTTTCCCATTTAACTTTCAGCACCAAGTCCGTAGCTGTTGGGATCACTGCCACATCAGGTCCCTCCTGGACCAAGTTAGTCAGCTCTCCAGGCTTGCTCAGAGGCTGCAAGCTCCTACCCCCATACTGGGACTTGGGGCCCTTCTCTTCCTAACCCTCCAGCCTGGAATACACCAAAGTGCTCCCTCCCATCCAAGCTATCCCAGTTCAGCCTCCAGAGCATGTAAATGGAAGTGACGAAGTCACCACGATGCTGCACAGTGCCGGAAGGAGTTCATCTTCCCCCACGGTGAGGTGACCCGCTCGGCACATGGTGGCTGTCTATAGACGCATTCAGCAGCCCGCTCCATTCTTCTACCTGATGGGGGGCAGAAGTGATCCGAGAGTGGCCCCCCAGCTGGACGTGAAATCGCAAAGCAATTAATCAAAGCTGCTAAAAGGCAGAGCTGACAAGAGCCAGGCCGGCCGCGGTATCTGTCAATATTGCTGTATTTATCATGGAAATCCAGCGGGGGCCCAGAGAGGCTGCGGTTTGTTTCCAAGCACCACCAAACAGAGAAAGCCCCTGACATGTGTATGGCGCTCGTCTCCACCCTTCCTGAGTCTTTCACAGAAGAAAAGCTGCACCTACCCACCCTCTAGAGGAAAAAGCTACGCACAGGATTTGCAGGGAGCACGGATGCTTCTTATCAGCTCCTCAAGGCTCAAGTTCCCAAGCTGAGAACTGACACCCATCAGAAAAGGCCCCTAAATTTTCTATCATATACTCCACAGAAATTGAGCTGAGGAACTACCTCATTCCCTTTTTCCCCCTCTTCTTGAGTGGTGACATGGAGCTGGAAGCACAGTGGCAGTTACCTCGGCACATCACATACACTACACCCAAGGTACCCATGGCTTGGGTGCTAACCTTGGAGACCAAGCTACCTTGCACGCAGAGGACTCGGCCAGATTTTACAGAGAAGGCTGACAGCCACCTCCTGTATCCCAGGGGATAAAACCAAAACAAGCTGGAAACTGTTCAGAACCTGCAAGCGGGGAGCAAAGCTGTTACAATTGGTCACTCTTAAGAAAACCCCACTAACATCCCCCCTCCCCTTCACTGCCCCACAGGCAGTGGGGGATGAAATAAGAACAATCAGGTGTCTTGAATCAACAGAGTGTAGTACATCCATCCTGGTCCAGGCCCCAAAAGGCAGTGCTACAGCCATCACTCACTTGACAAAAATGAAGGCTGCAACAGACTAAGAGCAGAGGCACTGTAAGAACACCGATTACAAGGTGGCATTACAAAGCTACAAGCACTCAAATCACCATACAACCAATAATTAGTCACTCCAGAAAGCTTCTGATCTGGCTGGGTAAGAATCCCTATTTTGCTGTTGTGGAAACAAAGGTAAAAAGCTACACTTCACCCCCACAGCGAGCCTGTGCCAGGCCTTGCACTTGAACCCTGGGACATCCAACTCCACTACCTGCATTTATCTTTACAGCACACAGGGCTCTCAGTAGTCACAAATGCTCCACTTCAGCACACTGCAGAACAAGAAGTGACCTTTTCTGATCTTTTATTAAGGATGACTAATGGATACAGCAATAAAGTTTCATCATAATTTCATTCTTCCATACATATAACTCTCACTTGCGGGCTTAAAATTTGCTTTGCTTAATCTTTTGCCCAACTGGACTGTTCAGTGAGATCAAACACAATGGCTCTGCAATGTCTGTATAACAAGTAGAGCAGGTGTATTTACATACCGAGTTGTCAGGTTTGTGAATAGGTTTACAGCAAAGAACATCATCTGAAAATGACTGCAGATGCACTGCTGACATGCCTGCGTCCCTTGTCACCCAATAAGGCAGCAGTTCAGGGTGCTACAGGGGCCAGATGCAGGGAAGGGAACAGCAGGGTTGTGCAGCAGGGGAAAGAGGCCACAACACGTTTCATTGCAAGCTCACTCCTGCTCAACAGGACAGCAGGAAACTAAATGCCACTGAAACATGGCACAATGCCTCAAGTCTCTGCCTTTACCGCTGTAGCTAATCGGTTCCTATTCTATTCACTTCAGCTCTGCTGAGGCTAAAAGCCAACGGTGATTACTTAAATACTAGTTAAGGCATATGTCACTCTTTCTGAAATAAGCAGATAGAAAAAATTAAACACAACTCCTTTGACACGTCAGTGAAGCATCACAACAATTCAGAGCAATAGAGCTCTCTATCCCTGGCTCTAATCTAAGTACTGCCATTACCCCATGTGAAGCTCATGCTCTACGACAAACTGAGACTGCTGCTGATCCTCTACTTTCAAAACTGTCCTGGGGTTGTACTTGCTCAGATGCAAGCTTGGATACACCTAGATCCTGCTGTTTCACTTTACTCATCAGACGCTTCAGGTACACAGCTGGAAGCAGCTACTGTTACTACCACATTCGAAGATCTTCCATTTTATCAGACGTCACTCACAGACATCCAGAATGACGAAAAACTGATAAACTGCTCTTTAAATGAATTCTCTATAAAAAGCATCCACAAACGAACCTGTCTTTTCTCAGCCAACTTCTTGTTAAAACAAGCTTACTTGACAGCTCTGCATGAAGAGCCCCTCTTACAGATTGCGAACAAGGGCCCAGAGAGCACAATTATGAGTGAGAGTACCACAAAGAAAACAACCACAAGCACTTACAGCTTATTCCTATGCTGCATTCACTGGCCACTAAATACCTGCCATTACAGAAAACTTCAAAGCCTTACTGGCAGGCAGCAAGAACGTGTCCATCCCAAAAGCAGAAGACTGCAAGATGTATTTAGTGTCATCAGACCTACCTTTGCCTATAACGAGACCACACTTATCAGCTGGCACCGTGTAGGTTATCTCCTGCATGCCTCCAGGTGTCCCAACACTCCAGTCCCCACGGCCACGACCTCTTCCTCGGGTGACAGCCAAGCTTCCAAAGCCATCTCGTTCCTTGGGAGGCAAAACAACTGCATCAGTGGGTATTTTTTGCTGGTGCAACGCACATTAAAACCCAAATAAAGCAAGGTAAGTTAAACTGCTTTATAATCAATGGCACTGAATTAAGGTATTTTTGGACTTCAGTTTCACATTCAAGATTTTGAAGCACTTTAAAATGCCAAGTAACTTAGGGTGCAGCCGCCTTCCTGACTCAGGAAGATATATCTGTATTTTCTGAACGCATGCCTTTATATTTGCTGAAATAAACCTATAAATAAGCATCATCTACTAAACCACTTTTAGTTTGTGATGGGGGCTTTCCTTAGAGCAACCAATAGATCTTGGCACTGACAGAGAAGTCGCTTCCAAACCCTTTCAAGCGTCATTCTGTAAGAGCTGCTGGAATTACTCAGCTGAAATGCACATTTTCCAAAACTTCCAAAGGAAGCTTTTAAGTTCAAAGACACTTAAAGGACATACCTATTCTGGGTAACTGAATCTCCAAAAGCAAAGGCCACGGGCAGTCAGGGGCTATCAGAGAGACTTCAGAAACTGAAATGACCTAACATCTTCACTTCCCATAAAAAAAAAGAACATACAACCTCCTTCATGAGTCTGCCCTACTACTTCACCCATCTTTGTACTTCTTGCTCTTTGGCAATGCAATATTTTGGGGTCTTTCTCAGAGACAGTGAGCTTTCCTTGCCTTCCCCTGCTTCCCACAGCCACTGAAGTGGAAGCATCAGAGTACTGTTAATGCCTTGCTGTCTAAGCATTACTCAGCCCCACTGAGCAGACTCCAGTCACTCTCTCAGGCGACTGCTGGACTCCATTCTAGCAGGTCACCATTTCCAAATAATTTAAGAACAATTAAATACAGGAGGTAAATATGGAGCTCCAATGAGGCCTCATAATAGCACCCAAGAACTGAAGACCTTCCATAGCTCAGTTAACCCCCCCGTATTTCATTAACAAAACCCAAACCTAACAGCTCTATCCTGGGCAGCATATGTGGCCTACCAGAGGGAAAATTTCACATCCAGATGGTGGCATCCATCCCCACAGCTGCATGCATGCAGAGTACATTCCCATACAAGCACTTTGCTCCCGGGAGCCTCCAGAACCCACCTGTGCTGTGAGAATGAGCTCACTGATGATGTGTGCTGCGTGTTGACACCTATCAGGAAGCCCCATGACCTGTGCGACTCTTTCAGAACTAATCCCATCATCTGTGAAGAGAGGTGGCAAAGACTAAATTAAAAGCAGAAAACATCCCCCCCGTCAATAAAAGCTTCCTTCTAGCACCACCATTGCATTTTCACACAACGTTAACCACCTCTTCCCTCCACCTTCAGCCCCCTCTTCCACGGACTGAAAGAAGACAAAACCCAACTCACATCACAGATGGAACAACATTCAAAAGGCAGCGCTTCCAAATGTCAAAAAGCCATGAAAGAGACTGATATAATTTTAAGAGGACAAAGGCAGCTTTGATAGGTGATCAGACAGCCAAGGACCCAGAGAAAGTTACTTAGAATTAATCAACTCCTGATCCCCAAAGGCTTTAATGTCCTGAAGGAGAACTCTTTAACAGGAAGTAAAAGGTTTATTATTGTTATTTTGTTTACCCAGACATGATTACTGTGATATCTAATGTTTGCAAATCAGCTGTATGTAATCTTACACTCTGAAAACCAGAAAGTGCACGCAGAAGCCCACATTTAAATGGGTTTCAGAAGGAGACGCAATGCACCTTTAAATTAGGAAAGCCTAGCTGCTGTAACCTCAGATCAGATTCACTTTAGCAATCCCAAACTGGAACACTGGTCGGAAAGTAATGGCTCTCGACCCTCACACAAACCTGGTTTAAATTGAATCCTAACTCCAGCATCATTCTGAATCTTTTTGATCATTTCTCCATTTCTTCCTATCACAATTCCAACAGCAAACCTGGGCACAGAGACCTGATGGGAAAGGCAAAGCAGTATGAAAGCTCAGAGAACTAAACTGAATGACTCTGATTTTACAAGGAGATGCTCTTAACTACGAGGATAGGCCATGTTAGGCAGCTCCAGGCTACAGAACCATACCACTTAAGAAAAACAAACACGCGGCCACAAATTCCTTCCCCACTAAATGAACTCTGCACTAAAAGAATGCAGCTTAAAAAGTCAATTAGAAAAGTGCCATCTGGGAGTCCCATGAGAACTCCTCCTCTTTGCAGCCAGACTCTCATTTCTGGCAAAAGAACACAATGCATTTCAAAATAAGCTTACAGGTTACATGTGCAATTTGATGACTTCCACCCTCTACCCATCCCACAGGGAGGTTAGCACAGTAGTCGTGAAGAAAACATACCTCTATGCTGCCTCCTCCCATTCTAGAACTGAAATCACTGCGTACGCCTCGGAAGTCTGCCTGATCTTTCTCTCGGATGATCTCCAGTACCATTTCCCTCGCTTGCTACATGGGGAAAGAAGTTACAGTTAGCTTAAAATGATTCTGCTTGCCATCTTGGTGTTAGGGCCTCAACAGTGGCTAACGGACAGGCTTCAGGCAAGGTGATCTCCATCTGCTTAAGGGAAACAGCATTCTGATTTAGAATCTCTTTTACCACAGTCAGTGGAGATCGTGATGGCATCTTCCACATCTGACAAAACCTGCCCAGTGCACAAGGTGGCAGTTTCTTGTGTGCAATTGCTTCCTTCAGGATTTCAAAAAGGCCCTTTAGCTTTTGAAATATCTCTGTTTTGTTTTGAAATTAAAGGAAGCAAAGGCCCTCTCTTATTGGATAGAACTGAAACCAATACAGTAGAAACTGTGACAACATCGCAGAGATCACACCTACTAAGAGCTAGAGAGCAAGTACCAAGCAGGAAAGTGGGCAGCAGTGACCTTACTGACACTGAAAAGTTAAGTCCAAGCCTGCAGCAACTGGAACTAGATGATCTTTAAGGTCCTTTCCAACCCAAACCATTCTGTGATTCTATGATTCCAAGACATTTACTGAGACAAATGAATATTCCTTCTACCTACTTGCAGCCCTCAAAGCTTGCACATAACCCTGCCAATAAAAGTGTACCTTGGAAATACGCCAACAGTAGTCACCATTAAAAAAACAAATAAAAGCCTACATGTCAAAAGCAAAGCCTTTGTGTCAATATAACACCAGTCAAGCTTTTGACACTTTGGCTCTATTTCCACGCTTGAGGGACACAGGTGAATCTGACTCCTTCCACATCTTCCATGCCCCCATGCTATTTTTTACAGAAGGAAACAACTTCAGACACTTCAGAGAAGCCAAGGCAAGAATAAGGGCAATGCAGCATCCAGAGAATCCCACCAAACCCAAGGATTCACCAAGTTTCTTCAGGGCTTTCTAAGCATGCTCAACTTTTCTAAGTGCCTCAAAGCTCCTCCAGCCAGCGCAGTCTCCATGATCGCTCGGCATGATTTATGGCATGGAAGCTGTGACATTAGCAAATCTTTGCAAGGCAGAAAAAGCCACACTTGAAGTACGATTTAGTTAGAAGTAGCAAGGCTGCCATTAGCCACCTTCTTGCATCTCTGTACCTCCACAATAAGTAGTTTGAAAACACATTTAAATCTAAAAGCTCACTTGCAATAAGAGGTTTGTAAAATACAACCCAAACATACCACCCCTACACACCATCAGCTTCTGCAGCTATTTATGGTCAGGGAGATCCTGTGAAACAGGCCAGATTATACTTACTAGCTAGATTTAATACTTAGAAGGTATGCAAAGCACCTGCTGAGAAGTGGAACGTGCCACAGCTCAACTTTAATTCAATCCCTCCCATCATGCTGCAATCTTCCAGTCCCCGGCTGACCATGGGTTTTTGCTTTGAACCGCAGGTATGAAGGTATCGGTAGAACCCTGACACAAGGAGACTGAGGTACACAATATTAAACAAACCCCTTGGTTTCAGGAGTTGTTGTGGGATTACTTTTTTAATTACCTGCGTCAGTTGGCTGTCTGAGATAGCAAACTCCCCACAGAACTTCCTCAAATGTGGGATTAAGTCACTAAGAACCCATCTGCTCAAGTATCAGAGCGATGATTTTACACAGACTGGAAAGCATTTCAAAGCTTCTTTCTCCAAACTCTCCTCTTTGGCTCTTCTCCTCCCCATGTGTAATATCTGTGTGGAGTGAGAACTCCTAGGTTACGCTGTGAACAAGCCAGCACTTGCTAGTCTGGTAGCTTAACTTGCTCTACTCAAACTTCACCTTACAAACCAAACAAAACCAACAAGGACCATTACATTTCCAGTTGGATTCAATTCCTTTCCTTTAGATGCTCACAAATAAGCTAAAGTTTCAATTTCTCCTCAGTTCCCTGGGGCAACTGCTTACTTTTATTACATACCTGTACTTTAAATGCATCTCCAGTAATACGGAGAGGTTTATCTGCTCCAGTAGGCAATGGACCATCTTGGATCATGATCATTTTCACACCTGTTCGCTCCTGAAGAAAAAGCACAGAGCACTTTGCTAAGCAGAGCCCCTAAAGCAAGGGACTACATTTTGGTTACTAAACATTACGTAGGTGAAATCAGAACGTTACGTTAGCTCTTCACAGGTAGTTATAGCACAAATTCAGTAATAGTCCAGAGTGTAAAGGACTGCCAGAAAGTGTGCTGCTCCTGAAGCTCTTAATAGCTGAATCCTTCGCAAAGAGAATCCCTTCTACCTCAACAACTGATTTTTCAGCCCTTTCCAAAATCTGTGGCCGCATATAATTGTTATTAAGTGACCAGCCTTACAACCATTGATGACAAAGGCCTAATCAGGGCACTCAAAAACCCTACATTTTTGACCTAGGTGCTTTTCCAAAACCCTGTCCTTTATGAAACTTGCACCAAATGGAGGAATAAAGAATGTCTAAGAACACAGATCCATATATAACACAACACTTTTAATTAGAAAGGGGTGGGATGAGAACAAAAGAAGACATACGCCAGCTTTATCACAGATCAGCAACAAAAGAGAAGCACAGCACTCTACGACAGCATGGCTGGCACTAAAAACTACTGCAGCAGCAGACTAGACACAGCCTTGTCTTGGAGACAAGGATCCCCTCCGAAACAGCACACACCAAATGTTAATCTAAAGCACATGAGTTTCTTTCACAGTTCTGCCAAAACTCCACTACATGCGTAGCTGGGGCCAAACTGATTTGGTTTGTAACACAAGATTGGATTTGAGTCCAGCTCTCCGAAGGCAGAAGAGTAGTCCCTGCTGTAGAAGGTTAGAGCATTTAAGGCTCTCCACTTCAGCACGCTCTTGTTGATCTAGAGAACCTGCAGTAGGGAAGAGAGCCCTAAAGGAAATGCATCTTGCGCACCTGCAACTGTTTTATTGTTTCACCTCCTTTGCCGATGACTAGACCCACTTTGGATGCCGGGATCAAAATCTCCTGAATCGTACTGTTGCCATCAACATCGTTGTGAAAACCAGGTCCGTTCCGACAGCGATCTACAATCTGCCCCAGTAGCCGTTTTGCTTGTCTTTGGAAAAGAATCGAGGGAAACAACCATTAGACAACATTGTTCCACGTGACCAAGAGACCAGGAACCATCGGAATGGGGAGCGATCGGGGAGAGGAGAAGAAGTGAAAAGATGGAGGAAACCATAGTTAGCACAATGTCTGCTTTTAACTCTTTAATGTATGTTTTCCCCTATCATGATTACTTATAAGCAGTTTGGGTTTTGAAAGGGGAAGAAAGAAGGAAGAGCGGCAGCATGCTCTGACCTCTTTGGAAATTAAGGATTATTCCTGAGCTATAGCATTTGGGGTGCTTATTTTGAATGAAGATGCTCTAGGTTCTAAACTTCTCTAAACTTTTTAACACATATATATAGTATTTGGTAAAACTCAAGCTCTGTTCTGCTTGGTCAAGACAAAAAACGCACACTGCCCTGATATTAACGCAGCACACTGGTTAATCTCTCTCTGACCACAGGCAACTGCCTTGCTCTTCTCTGCCTGCTCTTACCAGCAGCACCAGAACACTGTTCTAACACAGCCTCTGCCCCAAGCAGTAGGTGCTGAAGCTACACCGCAAAGCAAGGCAAGGATACTGCAGCAGCAACCAGTGAAAGACTGCGTTCTTCTACTCCTGCTGAGAAGAGACACACAAAGAAGCATTTGGGAGATTAGAGATCTCTTTTCCAAAACCTTTAGGCCATGTTCCTTTCCTCCTGAAGACTCCTAGTACCAACACATCCCTGCTCTGTCCTTCTTCCACAACCCTTCTCAAAGGGTAGAAGAAAGCCACTGGTTCCCTATTCAGCCTATAGCAGCACCTTCCCCTTTCTCCAATTCACCCCAAGCCACATCTGGCACTCTAGGATGACTGCCTTCACTCTGGTGATTTGAAGGAACAGTCCAAAGTCACCCCTCACAAGCAGACATTTGCCCAAAACAGCTCAGAGGGTGGTGATCGGAGCCTGCACAGATCAGAGCACTGCTTTCTCAAAAGGTGGGATTTCTGGAAGCCCACTTCAAATATTCTGTAAGACTCTTTCAGAGGTTTTCTTCATCTACCTTCATATCTTGCATAAAGTTCTTTTAGTGACAATATAAAGACTACAACAGTTAATGCACAGTTATTTCAGATAAGAAGAGGTCATTTGGAAGTTAACCCTATCAATTTGCTACTGGATATGACCAATGGAAACATTCCTCTCTGAACAAAGAAGTCTAACACCCAGGCTGGTTTCCTTATTATATTCCCTTTTTCTACAAGTAGTCTAAAAACCAGTTCAACCAACCAACCTGACAAGAGTTTTAGCACAAAAGTAAACTAACTTTTGCTTAATTCCATGCCCTCAACACCTTATCCGCTTCACAAATGGAGTACTCACTTTTTAAAAGCTCATCTGTATTTAATTTAAAGACAGCTTTGGACATCACTACATTTAACTGCTTATTTCAGAACCATGAAGTTTTAACTACGCTTCTCCCCAGTTTTCCCCCAATTGCACCTCATAAAGCATCCCAGCTTTTTAATATTTTGCTCTTGTTCTGAAATATCCTTCGCCATAGGGGGAAAAGCACTTCAATATCAGCAAGAATACATTGCGTGCCCTATAACATGAGCTTGCCAATTATATTTATTCTGGTTCACTGCTTGCAGTATTATGGTAGAATAAGGAGATTTAAGTACCCTTAAATCTCTTAGGAATGGAAGAATGATGAAAGTCTTCTCTTTAGAGAGACAGTCTTTGCGCCCATGTATTTTCACTATCAAATGCAACTCAAAGATTTCCAGATGGATTTTAAAAAACCCACCTACCCAAAGGCTGGGGAGAGAAAGAGCAGCTCCATATGTTAAGTGTGTTCCTGTAAGCCTGAGGATCCTGGATCCAGTTCCAGCAGGAGGTCCTCAACTGGTTTGTGAGAGTCTCAAACTCAGCTCCTGGGAAGGGGGAGGGAGGAAACACTGTCCCTAAAGTTTCTATAGGACTAAAGAGTAGAAACCCCTGATGGCTGGCCACGTGTCTCTACCATGCAGGGATCAGAATTCAAGACTTTGGTTCAGTCCTTTGCTTCTTGTTGGCAGCGATGCAGAGGCAAGCACACGGGCCTCATGCTGCTCTGCAACACCAGCATCTCCAGAGTATTCTGGAGGGGCACCAACAGGCTTTGGAGGCCTCATGCAGCCCTTCTTCAGCTGGAAGGATGGTCATCTCAATAGCAGTAGGGAAGCGAAGGGGAGAAGAGAAATGCCCTTCAGCAGCTTAGCTCAGTACCCTGGAAAGCTGCAGTTGGAAAACTGCATCCTAGGTGCCCTAAGAGCAACCTTGCCCTGCAAAAGGGAATTCCATGGAAATTTCTGCAGAGGGTTCAAACTGCAACTGGAAAAAAGCCTTTGAGGTGCACAGTTTAAAGCATCAGACCAAGAGGTTCTATGCTCCAGAGACCCTCAAGTTTCTCTAGGCCAACATTTACTGGTGTGGCTAACTAAGTAGCACCACTGACAGAGCATAGCATTAGGGAGAAGAGAAAGGAGGAAAAAGGAGAGAAATGAAATCGCAACTCACTCAATGCTCTCTGGTGTCCCAGTAAGTACACAGGGCCTCTCGGGCATCCCACCACTGTCTACGAAGGAAAGAAGAAGGAAACTTTCAATACATGGAATTAAGAAAACGGCAGCAGTTTCAGTAACTATCAAGCACTAATGGAAGCACTGCCCCCTCTCCGCACACACAGCATGCTAATGAATTCTAAGATATGCAAAGGTCAACATATTTTAAATGATTTGCTGGATGTCTGCATTCTTTGAAAGCCTCCCCTACCAATTAAAGGGAGGGGCAAGAACTTAGACCACATTCATCAACATTTTCCAGCGCAGCACTGCAGTAGTCTTTCGCAAAGAAAACAGGCACTAGCACAGAACAAATGGAGGGTCCTGGTTTTATAACTGCAGGCCAGTTGTACTAGGAACTGCTGCCACCCTCCTGAGATATCTTCTGCCAAGGGCTCGAGCTGACCAGACCATCAGAGACAAACTGCAGAGCTGAGCCAAGTGGTCAGCCGGGAGAAAACTCAGCAGCTGCAGATTGACGGATTGTCTATTTGCACTGTACCCATCTGTTGGTTAAAGACAGTTCCTTAATTGTTTCAGTCCCTAAACCGCCTGACAAACCTGTTTTCTACGTTAGTTGGGAGGTCAGTCCCAGAACAGCTCCCCATGCACGTTAGCCTAGTATTTATCAGTCTATAAACATGCCATGAGCATGGCAAGACGCCTGTTCTAACGGACACCACATCGTTCAACATGAAAACCTGTTCACCTACCACACAAAGTGGCTCTTACCTGGAGCAATTTGAATTTTGCAGCCAGACTCTGCCTGAATCCGTGAGATCTGTTCTCCTCCCCTGCCGATTACTGAAACGAGTTCAACAAGCATCAGAACATACCACTTTCCCAAGTAACTGCAGAGCACCTTCCCTCTTTAACTCCGCTGCAGCTATCTATAAAGGAACAGTTTGACTCCAGGACTGCAGAAGAGGCATTCACAGCATGACCAGATTTATCACAGCAGAAAAACACTAAAATACTGCCGAAAGTTATTCCATTTGCTTTGGAAAAAGAAAACGAAACAAAAAAGCCTGTCTTGCACTGGAATGGAAATACACAGTATGCAAGACATAAGGCAGTAGCTTGCTAGAAGAATCATTTAAGTATATCTTGAACAGCTCAAAAAATAAACCAGTTATTTGGGGTACTAAGAAAAGGCAAAGACTTTTATTTCTTTAAAATTCACCTTTTCCTGCCTCTTTTCAGTGCTATCTGGCTGGTCTGCACTCCAACAGAACTGCTATGTACTGAAATGCTCTGTCAACCTTAAGTGAAAACAAACACCCATCTCCCTTAACTCTCGGAGCTGGCACATCATTACTTCACAGCAAGATACTGAGAAGAGACTATGTGCCAATCACCACTTATTCCCTTCCCAGACTGCAAAAAGAGCAAAACTGTCATGTCAAACAGCTATGCCTGGCCCAAGATGCTCCCACAGAAGCTGTGGATTTGCCAGCCTCCTGCATCTGTCTGCCCCTAAACCAAGGTTAGATTTAACTCAAAGATGATGCACCAACAGAGCAAGCTCCCCTCTCTCAGAGCTACAGCATCCCTCCAGTGTTCCCCCTCATGTGGCACGAGGACCAATAAATCAAGAGCTCTGTCAGGCAAAGAGTGTTTCCTTTGCAGGAATTTGAGTTACAGTTTCACAGTGCCTTTAGAATGGGGACAAAACTTCACACACCAAGGGGCGATTATCACGGCCTGTTATTTCCCTTTTCACTCTCCATATATCAAATCTGAAGACACACACAGATGTAGCAGTGGAAGAATCTATGCAATACTGAAGTAACACATCAGCAGGAGGTGCCATTGAAAGGAAGAATAATGATCATCAAGAGGAAGAGAGAAATTAGGATCAAGCTTGAGAGAGAACAGCATCAGGAATGCAAATCTAGGAAAAATTCTCATCTGAGCACTGCATGCTGCTTGTGTTTCCCTGCAGCAACTGGATGAGATTTTCTTAATGAATTAAAATTCTGTTTAATTCTCCTTGATTCAACTCAATTTAAATTTAAATGTTGTTTTCCTCCCTCAACTCTCAGTTTTGTACACTCAACAGAAGTGAAATGTTTCAGTGAGGGGAGATAAATTCACTTTTGACTTGTTCATGTGCTACGCTACTGGGAATTTAAAGGACAGAATCACTAAACCCCTCAGTAGCTCGTGCCACGGCGTTGTTCTTATTACTGGGACATGAAGCATTTCCATGCTGTATGCACCTGGATTTTAAGCACAGGTCATCTGGTCCCCATGAATACATCATCAGACAAGGCCTATCCAAGGCTATTAAACACAACGTCTTGTGACCGTGACAGAAAGCACATCAAGAAACATCAAAAAAATCCAAGGTACTTACTAAATCCAACCATTTTATCAGGCACTTTAAACTCTTCTGTTATTACAGCCCTAAAAAGGAAGGAAAAATATCAAATAGTCATTACAAAGAACAATCTGGAAGACAACAATGTCCCTGCCATGAAAACCACTGCACAGGCACAGCATTAAGGTTCCTGCACACAAACAAACACCATGTCAAGTCAAAATCATTTGTTTTGGAAGGGAACTCATATGGTCACCAGATTTCTCCTATGCTGGACACACTTCCAGTCTACTCTCCACCATCTTCAATAGAGCCAATGGAAGAACCTCTTTATTCTTGCTCCAGACAGGTTTAACAGAGTAACAGCAAACTTTCTTTAATACTTAGCCTAGACTTTCCAAGTTGTAGACTCTGCCTTCTGCTTTTGGATACGCTCCTGCCAATGGACACTAACAAAAGCCAATCCTGATATGAAAGCACTCTCCAATATTCACAGATAAGGACCTGCTTGTCCCTGTAATTCTTTCTCTTGGAATTTACAAAAGCTGTCTTCAATTCTGCTTGGAAGCATTATCATCTCAAGACTTTCCTATCTAATGCTCTTTGGACTTTCTCAGTGTGTCTCTGTGATTTCCTAAGACCTGACGACAGTCAAGTTGGAAGGAATGACATTTGGTTTTTTGCTTAGCCATTTCTACCTTGTAAAAAACACAATAAATATGGAATTTGCATATACTTAGATATGAATCATAAACAATTTGTTCAGCAATCTCTAAAGCAATGAAACACCTGCATAAGCTCAATGCAGGTTTTGTGGTGAGGTGTATTAAAATCTTCCCATTTGTTTTGCTCTGTATCAGTCAGGGAAGGTATAAAATACACATTAGGCTTCACCAACTCAACTGCAGATAAAGCACCCTCCACTGTCCTGAGGCTCACTAGCAGTGATGCTAAACCAAACAGTGCCATCCATACCTGCAATAGAACACACCTCACTTCACTCACTGCAGAACTCACCTGCTACCGGGAGCTTCAGAATTACTGCTGGTTTACACGCCTGTTTCCTAAATGTCCTATCCTGCACCATTTGTTAGCCACCCTGTGTTGGAGGAGCAGTCGCAACAGGGCAAAGCACCTAACCTAGTAGAAACCCAACCACCAAAACCACAAAGGAAGCAATTCAGGTGTTTCAGCCTCATAAACTCCCTGCACAAAGATTGCTGCTGGCAGAAGAGAGGTGGCAAGGAGCAGCACAGAGGATGACACTGCTCACCCCCTTTCTGTGCTGCCCACGCTGGACATCAGCATTAACCTAACCACTGCAAATTGAAGCTTCTACTGTCTTCATATACACTGCTTGTCCTTTCTGCTGAGGCCCCCAACAAGCAGCTGGGGATGATGGAAATACACCACTACTAGCCCAAAGGCAAATCCAACTCTTCCTACTCAAAACAAGACAGACAACTCAAGACCAAGATTCAAGAAAAACTAAGAATTTTGTTTTTGTCTTAGATGCGAAGAAATGATAACTCACACGTGCTTCCGGCTCCCCAGACCATCTCTTACGAAGGAGACATCCAACTAAATCCTAATACTAGAACCAACAAGAACATCTACGTGCCCATTTAATACTTTCAACTTCTGTCAAAATGCCAGACCTGGTTTTTCACTTTTTCTTTCTCCCCACACACCAGGGCAGGAGAAAAGAGAGAATTTATTCTTCTCAGTCCTGCAGATTTACAGGAACCAAATCCAAGTTTCACATCAACTCTTCTTTCATCATTGTAACAAACCACAGTAAAGGCTTAGCAGAAACCCAGCCTGGAGAAAACCCAAGCTGACAGTTTCCCCACATCCTCAACCTCTGACTTGCTAACACTACTACAGATGGCGGATCAATAAACAATTAGAATTGATCAATAAATAATAAAACATAACCCACTGCTTACCTTTGATGTACCAGGGCCCCTAACTGGTTACCTACTGTGGTAGAGAGAGAAAAAAGGAAAAAAATCAAAGCATTAGCACGGATAAACTAACTTCATCCCTATAGAAAAAGAGTTCTTACCATTTCATCAAAAAAAGAAAGAAAAGCAAAACAGTAATTTAGGTTCAGTGGCTGAAATGAATGCGTTATGTGGTGTGAAACAGGAGGGGATTTCTTGATCAACACACACCATAACGCAGTGTCCAGCTGAACACAGGATAGGGAATTGATCCGCGTCTCCCCATGCTGAGAGTCATGGGAGAAAATCCTGCTTGCCCAAATCCAAATCCCTGCAAGAAACCTCCCCCCTTCCCAAATTAAGCCCAGAGTAGTAAAAAAAAGGCAAAAAAAAGGGAGGGAGGGAGTGGGCAGAAAAGACATTTCGAGCAGACTGATGTGCATTAAAAAAAGAACACCACAAATAAAAGCCGAGCAGACAGAGATTTGTCCAGGCAAAAAGCATTCGAGACTGCTTGCACATACTTCTCTCTGCGTCTCTTATCTGTGCTCCATGAAGCCCACTTACACGGAGACCTGTTAAAGGAATACGTCTGTTAAGCAACCTTGTGGCACCCAAACAGTATTCGCTTTTAAACCCACCACATTTTCCTGAATGCATACATTCCAGATGTATCTGCCATGCTAGCTGGTGGTCCGTTTATGATTAGCAGTTATCTCCCCAGCTGACAACCCTCAACCAGATTTCTCCCCCCTCTACCCAACCTCAACAGATTAGATCTTTCTTCCAAACGTTAATGGGGAAACTATCATTAGACCAGCTCATGCAAAGTGGGAACACAGGCCCTGCTGGGCTTCCTACTGGACTTTGCCTGCAGCAAACCAGCTAAAAACCACACCATTTGGTCCTAACAACCAGTTGAAAGATTATATTGCATGCCTGGAGGGTACAAGTAGCAAACCAAATGAAACCGGCCAACATGTGAGCTGTGATAATAAAGATGCTGTTTCAAACTACCTTGCAGCAACTTGCACATTCTTTGACCTGAAATAAATTGGCAATCAGCTGGCAGGGTTAGAAAGCGGATGCATCCCACTTTCTCTAAATTTAGGAGAAAGATGGATAAAGTTTGTGGCCAAACACTTCACTCAAATAAAACAGACAAAGAGAGTCAATACTGTATTTCTGCTGCATGTCAATACACTCATAATAGTTCAGGACCAAAATATTGACAGCATATATATTTTATTACTCTCCCCAGCTCAGTGATAAGACAACTGCTGTGTTATTGACCCCATTAGATTTGTCTTTGCATATTCTCACCCTGAATATAAAAAGCCCTAATTTGATAACTATCAATACCGCAGCTGAAAAAGGTGGGTGATGTAATGAGGAATATTTGCTCTAGCTCGTAAGATACGACTGCAGAGCTGAGCAAATGCAACCAAATCCAGAATCACACCATCTTACCCCAGACTGTGCTCTGCGTATGCACAGTAGGTCTGGTGGCTGTGTTTGGGATTGCCCTTGCCGCAGACCAGGCGAGTCATTATCCTAAGCTGCCAGAAAGAGTGGTCTTAACACGGCAAGGCTGTATTTAAATATCCACTTCACATGTGAGTTCACCAGAAGAGCTTTTAGCAGCCTGTTCCACTGCAGCCGCTGCCCACAAATTATGAGACAGACACACATCCTATAATCAACTCCTGAAGTTCACGCAAGGAACGGAAGAGCCTTCATTTTGTAACACAATCCTACACTTGAGAAAGACAACTTCATAGGGGGAAACACATATGAGCATGAGAAGTTAAATCAGAAAGGGAAATGATGCTTTACATGGACATAAATGTCTCCAAGCCATTCCAAGCACTACACAAACACAGCGAGCCACTCACCACCCCAAGCAGATATCAGCCTCACTGTGTAGTTATTACAAATCAGTTAACAACAATTAAGCCACAATAACTTATGGATGAGATCATTCCTTCCACGTTTCACAGATAACCCCTCCATGAGCTCAGTAAGAAGGCAGATGGAGAGAGCTGGGAGTGATTTACGTGAAGTAGGTTGTTATTTCTCCCTGATTTTGGGGTAAAAAAAAGGAACAACTTGTGGTTCTAATAACCTAAAGGTTCATTCCTTCTCCAGCATGCTCATTTTGCTCTGAAAGACAGAGACTAATAGAGAGGCAAGGCTGGGGCAGATCATGCTCACTGCAATACCAAAAGCTGATGTACTGGCTCCACTATCTCAATCTTGACGCCAGGGAGGGGGCTGAACTCTGACAAGCCATGCACGTATTTCCTCCTTTTACATCTACTGAGTACAATTTAACCGTAACTGCAGTCATTTTACTGCAAATAAGGAAAAATACTGAATAAAATCAGCACAATTTCCTATTAATGGCACCTGCTGGTTGAAAACTCTTCACTCTTCTTTAGGCTTCACCTTAACTGAATTCTACCTAACAGACACTCAAACAAATGTGGATTTTTTTCCACCCCATAAAACAGAGCACTGCCTCCCACTAAATTAATGTGCACGGAGGGAATATACAATCTCATCAAGAATATCTTCATGGCTAGAATAAAATCAGAGCAACACATCTCCTGGAGAGCAGTGGAACAGGGTTGCATTTCATACTTTGGAACTAAAATAGGATTACTGTAAATTTTGGAAAGGAAGACATTAGTTATCCTGATTCTTCACCATTAAATATTAGTAGATTTTCTTTACTTAAATGCTCACAACCTAACAATTTTTGCTGCAAATCTTCATAGGCTTTTTCCACCTCCCCTAAGCTGCCTTATTTAAGTAACAGGGAACTGTAAAGCTGCAGTTTCAGAGAACACTGCCATTCTGTGTATTACACTAAACCTTTCGCTAAGAGATCTGGACTTCTGCCCTGGTCCTAGAGCTGCTGCAGATGTGTCAAGGAGCATTACTACTAACTTTCAGCAGCAGTAAGACAGAGGTAAGATTCCTTCTGCCCACCACTATTTTTCATTGAAAACATACTGAAGCAAAAGAAAAAAGTCCAGCAGTATCATCCTGGGTTACTACAATCAAGTTTTATTACGCCAAAATAGGCCACCTTCATAACTGCACCACAAAGGTTTGGGGAAAGCGGAGAGACAGGAGGCTTCTCTGAGGTCTCGAACATTTGTTACCCCAGCCTCAAGGATGCCCCAGTCTTCAGCTGCAACACTGCTGCTTAACCCTATGGGTATCACTGGAAACTTCTGCAAAGCAGTTCAAACCAGGGCAGACAAAGGCCATCATTCTGGTTATCAGCCTCTTTCCAGCTGGCCAGATCTCCGTTTCCTTTGAACAAAAGGAGCCTGTTTCTTTAAGGATTATTTAGCAGTGAATAAACTTACGAAATCGTGCTAGTAATTAGAGAGACCCTTTAATTAGAATGGAGGCCAGGAGCAGCCACAGCCATTACCAGGAGGGCTGAGATCCATCCTCAGCAGCGGGCCACAAGCAAAATGCCACCAGGTCTCTGTGCAGCTGGGACTTAACCCATCTCCAGTGCTCAGCTCCATAGAGAAGCATTAACCCCTGTAAGTGGCCATGTAAATGCAGACTACGATTTCCTGTCAGCAGTACAAATAAACCTGATCTCCTGCCTGCACTGTAGCTATTTGCAGGATTAAAGTTGTTTCCAGAAAGAGGAAATAAAGAAGTCAGGGAAAAAAGAAATAAATCAGTTTCGAGCCCCATCCAGTACCAAAAGGCCAGGTCACCAGGGCCAATCCCAGCAGCTCTTTGTTTCAGATGAAGGTTATGTTAAGGGAAGTGCAAAAGGCACCCACATGTTCTGGTTTCCAATACTATGACGAACCTATTTTTCCTGGAAATGCTCTAAAAGCAGCTGGATTTGTTTTGACAGTGCACTGTCATCCTCTCTGAAGACCACTTCCTAAGCTGACATTAATCAGCCACACCAGGAGCTGCTTACAAAAATGGACAGGCTGAATAACGCTTTCTTGAGAGACAGACAGTTTTCCTGTCACCTTAAATACTTCCTCTGGGCCCCTTTTTTCAGGATTATTAGGAATAGAAGCAATTTCCTAACAGCTACAGGGGGATAAGGAAGCAGCGAGACCTGCACTCAGCCGTGAACACACAGTATATGGAGGTAAACAATCAAATGCTTTACCACCAGGTTTGTTTCCAAGCTGTCCAGAGCAGCAGAATGCACCCAAACCCCCACACCATAAAATTCCTAGAGCATGCATAACAACATAAATAACTGCTTCTTGACAACCATGTCTCCAAACTGTGGTTCACAGACAAGCAGAAAATGGAGAAGAGTGTGGGCAAGCAACCCCGACACCCTTTGCTCGCAGCTAACAGACAACTAAGAGATCATCCAAATGGGAAGTGCTTTCCTAATTTAAGTGTCCTATTAAAAGCAACTTCCAGATGCTTCAAGTTAAAGATGCATTATAGACTTTAAATGCCATGGCAGCAAGAGCAGGAAGTCTAAGACTATGTTATGGATCATACCACAGACAGAAAGGAATAAGCATTTGTGGCTTCAGGAGTTCCTTTGCCAGGCTGCAGTTCTGGGTATGCAGTCTCAGCAGCGCAGGAGGATCACAGCGTGAGGTGGGGAACTCATCACCCAATGCAGCTTTACAGTTCCCTGTTACTTAAATAAGGACAGGACTTACTAATGCCTTTAGAAATAAAAGGCAAGACGAGCAAAGCTGAAAGAAGCAATGCAACCCTTGCTCCTACCCTGACAATTCCTGTTTCTTTGTGAAATTCCAGCCCTTGAAAATATAACTTCCATCATTCCTCTTCCCCCCCTAAGATCCTGGACAAAGTTCTAGAACCTACAGATGTACATGAACAACCTAAAGGCAAATACAGCATTGGAGCGACTTTAAAAGAGTTATGGACAAGGCCCAGTGCTGAACCACAGGGTGAGCAAACACCCCTAGGTCTTCACACCAGCAGAACAAGCAGAGTGAGGAGTACAGCCACTCCGAAGGCAATCCCAGGAATGACACCTGCTCCATGCGATTTCCTATCACAACACAAGAATCCAGCAGTAACGTACATTTAGAGCCCAGACTGCAACTGTATTGACACTGATTGTGTCAACACAAACAAGGCTCCGCAAGTAATAGGGCTCACGAGTAAAAGTTTAGGTACAAAGTCTAAGCTGCGCTGTCATTAAGCACTATGACCATTTCACATGTTAAAAGTTCATCCAAACAACATTTTGTCAAGAGGTCAGGTTTCCCAGTTCAGTCTGTTGGATCAACGAAAGCAACGGGCAGGACTCAATGTGATGAATGACTAGTTCCTCGGTGGCTACCAACGCACAGCAGTAATACCAGGCCTCTGGCTGCTCACGGACACAGTGATGCTCCAGCCTGAGATACAAGGCACAGGGGTTACCCCAGATAAACCCACGCTTTCCTAAAACACCTAACCAAAGCAGCTGCAACCTCTTGAGCCAACACCAGAGAACAAAATGGGTTGTTCAGAAGTTAGCAAGCCAAAAGCTCCACATGAGAAAAACTTCTCCCCATGCTCCGGTTCTCGGTATGAGAAGCAGACATGCAGTATTTATCAGCCTTTTTATTAGACAAACCCCAAATTATTTCCAAAATGAAGTACTAGGCAGCAGCGTTGCTTATCTCCTCTGTACTCCTGACCATATCTGTGGGGGAGAGAATCACCCTGCAGGGCTACTACCTGTGTCAGTAAAATACTACAGGAGACAGCAAACAGAGATGCAGTCACATTCATTTTTAATAACCAACCACAGGAAAAAGAGAGTTCTTCACATCTATGCAGCCACAGATAAGACAGTTCAAACACTTCTTGTAACAGTGCACATCATTAGTTTGCAATAAAGAAAACACCTGCACTAACATTTTTTGGCTCCCAAAGATAAAACCTCTAATAACTTACTGAAAAATAATAACACTTATTATGAACTCATTACAATTAGCAGGTACGGTACACCGATACATTCTTCTTTGGCTCTGGCCAATGCTAAATGCTTCAGAGATTTAAGAAAAAAAAGCAGGAAGTTTCCTTCCAACTTGCATCAATTTCCATCAATACCCTTTCTCCTTAAAATTCATGGGCAAAGCCATTAGAACTCTTGTCAGTGACTCCACTACTGTGCTGTGGCCACTGCTACACACGGCAAGAACATGTAGTACTGCCCCTGCACAACCCCTCCGTTAACAGAAAATAGGGGTCACCAGGGAAAAACAGCTTTGTTATGTACCTCGGGTACTGTATATACAGACTCCATCACGGTTCCAATAAGCACATCCTCCTCCTTCCTCCCTCCCACAACTACCACAGAACAAGATTTAAATTAGAGAGCTCATCTGCTAATTCCCAAGGTTCATGAACTAAGAAAGAATTGCTTTACATTAATAATACCAATGCCTAGGAGCTCCATGCTATCTAGATAATACTAAACAGCACAGGGCATCTTGTATAAAGTGTATATACACAGGAAGATGCATTGACTTGTGCCCTTAAAGCAGACAACTGCCTCCATAGCTGAATTTCAGGGGCTGCATCCACAAGACTAAGCACAGCACCTTACCTCCATCATCCAGGGGCCGTTTCTGCACTCCATAACCGTAGACTGATGGGTCCACAAGTGTTGTAGAATTATTCAAGTGAGGAATATCTCCAATTTTAGCAGCAATCTATAAAAACAGGGGATAAAGCATGTTTAGCATACTTGAAGTTTCAGCCATCACCGCTAAACACTTTTTTCTCCAATAAGGCATTTACCCCAGTACAATCTTCTCTCAGCTATTTACTATACAGGTGGCTTTGTAACAGTTCCAAGACAGCAGTGCTTCATTTGTAAAGTAAACAAATTAATGCTTGCTTTTCATATTTGTTTAATTAAGATCACATTCACTCCTCTTTCTGATCATAAGTAGGTATTTACTCCCTGGAACATTATACTCAGGTTTGTTCGCTCAGTGAACAGCTGACAAGTTAAATCTTGCAAAGAGGAGAGTTCTAACTAGCTCACCAGTTTTGTCCTGGTGAAGCTGTCACCACTGTAGCTGTGTAGAAGGACACAAGCCTCCTCCTGCATTCATGCGTGTCCAGGTACACCGAAATGCACATCAGCAGGGGGAGTGGAGGGGGAAGAAGGTGAAAATATACAGTACAAGGACACGTTTGAGAGCTCCTTGTCACAGAGGCTGGATCACCCTGTGTTTACCGAACGAAGAATAAGCCAGTAGCAAACTATTAGCCCAGAATTACTTTCAATTTCCTGCAGTGGTGAGTACAGCATAGACAGGACTAATGCTGCCCGTGTCCCTGTTTTCACCCCTTACAGAGGAGTAACTGCCACTCCCTGCCAAGCCAGGATGCAATGAGGATATTTACAGGAAAGAGGAGACAGTCAAGTATCACAGTAAGGGGACTGAGGTAAGCAAATAAACTAGATGAAACCCCTAAACATCACGTAATAGAAGTGAAAAGTTAAGCTTGCCTTTAATGACATTTGGGAGATATCTATACAGATGGGTGCTGACAGATTCACCTGCTCTCCAAGCTAACTGATCTAAGATCAACCTAGAAAAACACAGGTACATTACTTTGGTGCTGCACCAAATTTAATACCCCTGCAGGGACAGGGAAGCTGCAGTCTCACAGCACCCCTTGACTACCTAAAGTACTTTAATAAGCATGTGCAGAACAAAGTAGTTCAGAACAAATAAAAAGCACGGTGTATGCTACAGCATTTGCTTCCTTTTCCAGCAAAAAGAAAAATCAATGGATAGGATCTTTACTAGGAGTCTGATCTCACTCTATTATAAGTGGGATTTCACCAGAGAATAAGATACAGGAACAGATGAAAGAGCATTTTACACAGATAGGTTTTAAATGAAGACAAGGGCAAATGACAAACATAACTACAGGTGTTTCTAAAATACGACTTTTACTGCAACAGAAAGACATCCACAGTAACTGTGGTTGTTGACACTATCGGCTGCTGCAGTCGAATAAACAACTGCCCAAGATTCAGAACCACAGGGTACTGAAAAAAGCTATTTGAAATAATCTTGAAAGATTGAGGGCACTGCTGTTAGAAAGAGAATAGAAAACATTCTCTTCAATGCCTTGCACGAAAAGGGCTCCAATTTTGAACATTTTCGTCTCATAGCCCATTCTGTCCTGTCCTCTTTTAGGAAGTCAACAACTTTGTTGCGTCAGAAATGCCAGGACCTAGAGAATAAAATCTTCCTGCAGGACCAGCACAGCAATCATGTAGCGAAGCTTTAATGACAAACATCTTGTACATTAACATCTCCAGAAACTAATAAGCCCATAGAAATCTGATTCTGAAAGCATCAGGAGACTTTGTACACTTCGTATAGGGAGTGCCAGGTGATGCCTTGCTTTTTGGTGGACAGCATCCCTGGTTCCAGCCCTTTGCTTTCCCCTTACATTTGGGATGCAGAGGACTTTAATGAAGGTACAAAGAGCACTGATGTTTCCTGACTACTTCAATGCTGAAAAATATATGAAAGACATATTGTATGACAATCTATCACCAGCTTTCACACAATAAGTTACAAGGATGCCAAAAGGAACAGTGTCAGGTATAACATGGCACATTATAATCCCCTGGCATGTTTTCTAACACTTGATTTTAAGCATGTTTGTTGTTGTGGAAACTGCTAGCTGATAGTTTTGAGCTGAAATCACATACTACACGTTCAAGGGAAAGAAAAATATAGCCTGTGGATAGCAGAAGCTGGCCTGCAACAGGCAGCTAGCACAGAGTACAAAGGTGTGCATGAACAGATCACTGGCACTGAAGCTGGCTGCTTCCAAAGCTTTGCAAACCCCACTCGTGCTTAAGCACACAATTACCACCCTGGCACAGAACCCTCCAACTAAAAGGCAAAATAAGAGTCAAAGCAATCCTTATGTTATCAGCTTTTGGGATATATTCCCCCCACACTTTATTTAAACTTGCCTCCTTATCTCTAAAGCCTCCCAGCTGCCACCGGATTACAGGCACACAACACAGCACCTCACAATAGCAGGGAAAAACACCCTGCAAAATTCAGGAGCTGGGCTTTTAAAGTAGACGTAGCAGTTAAAATGCATTTTAATTTCTTATGTTCAACTTAAAATGGGAGCCTCAGTTTTTACTACAGGTTCAGCAGGGAGATAAGCACAAAAGTTAGGACAGGCAAAAGTAAGCAGACCTAGCTCTTATCTGTCTGAATGACCTTGAGTGATGTACTGCTAGCCACTGCTTTTGTCCTGCTCTATGCCAGCCTTATTCCTCCCCCCCACCTTTTCTTTTCTAAATCAAATACATCCATTTTACTAAGCTCTGAAGCGCACTGGAAAACACATTACCACCTGTTTCTGCACCTTATTTCCCCAAAATAAGTATCTCCAACAAACACTTTAAAGGAGACAGCACAAACTGCAAACAGTAAACCCAATAAAAACAAAACAGCCCACAAAGTTGTGTGAAGAATATGTTTTCCTATACCTTGCACTTCTGTCCTTTATACATTTAACACCCTCTAAAAATGGTATAATATGAACCAGTTTTAAATATGAAGCTTCTTTGCCAGGTACAGCAGGACCCAAGCACCATTAGCTGCAGAATTCAGCTTTGAAGAGAAAGGGCCTAGCTTTTGAGGAGAATCCCTCCACACTGTCCTGCAAAAGAACTGCAACTGATAAAACAACCAATTCCAGGCATTAACAGGATACAAAACAACAAGGTGCTGCCACCTGACCCTTCAGACAACTCCGGTGCTTCTGCTACTCTTCCCACGTGTCAAGCAGAACACTCAAGTTTGTGTGACAGGCACTTCGCCAGATCTCTGAAGGAAGGAGCAAAACCATCCACAACCACTGAAGTTTCATGTTGCAGATGGTTTTCCTAAATACCAGAGGACGAGCAGAACAAATACACTGCAAGGGATAAAGAAAGGTTGACCTAAGAGGCCTCCATCCCCATGAAATTAGAAGTTAGATCCTCATAATAGAAAGGGATATAGCCTGTTAACTCCGAGGATACTCATCCACTTTCAAGGTACTCAACATGGAACACCACGGCCTTTCCTCTTTAGAGCATTCTCAGAAATCTGGAATCAGAATGTACATACAGGAGATTACAATAACAGCTAACATAAGAAGAGGGAACCAGTAAATGCTGCAAACGCATGTGTTGTACTGAAAATGAGACTGCCAAGGAGAACAGGAGAGGGTAAGAAACCAGCAAGACGCCGTTTTGTCAGAATAAGACTCAAGGCAGTTGGACAAAAATCCATTTCTGTCCAAAGTACAGGCAGCTTTGCTTATTTTCAGATCCCATTTCTCAAAAGGGGAGCAAATATTCTCTTTCTTTGTGCCCCCCATCCCAAAATGCCACAGAAGAAAAGCCACCCTGCCCAGGAGCAGTCAGACAGGCCAGTCACCATCTGTGATCCATAAACTAATCCCCTCTCCTAATGTACAGCGCAGAAGATACAGGACAGACCATCTCAAAAGTCCCAGCATTCACTTGAATAACTTTTCATACATCTCAAGTACTGAAGAGTCTATAAAAATATCCAAGCAAGTCCAGCACAAACACTGAAAGCAATGCCCAAGTAATTCTTTCAAAGCTATTCCAGATTTCTTACTGTTATGTCATCTCGTATTCCAGTGACTTTGAGGAATGCAGTTACTTTCCTTTGATCAGAAAAGTCTTCCCTGTCCTGAATTATTTAGCTATTAGCAACTAAGCACTGTATTCCACAGCCAGATTTCAGTGTAAGAACTGAGGTTAGTAAATTTGATGACCAGTCTTTAAGTGTAAGATTAAACTTTGAAAGAGTTTGAACGTCAATCCGGGGATGCCACACCAACACACGAAGCAAGAACTACAACTGAATCTTTTTCCTCTGCTCCTTCATCTCCTCAAAGCAGAAGTAATACTCGGAAACAGCCATGGCACTGGCCTGGAACAGTACTAAAGCTGACATCTATGCACCAGATCAGTGTAGTTCAGGCAGATACAACATTAAACACACACAGTGAAAGCTCTGCCTTCGCATCCAGAAAAGTGTTAGGTCAAACTGCCTTGACATCCCACCTGATTGTCAGCCAGCAAGTTGCATCACAGATTGCTTGGGTGATGAGGTAAATATCCATCCTCTGAGCGATTAAGACCACCTTCATTCACATTTGCAAACCAGTCACTAGTGACGATTCAGTCCTGCCATTCCTTGCAGTAGAAGACTATCTACAATGTCCCTATAGAATCAGATTAAACCAAATCCTTTTGCAGAAGGGGGAAATATTTCAGTGCTTGCCAACAATTCTTTTCATCCCACAAACACCAATGGAAAAAAGTCACATTCAACAGAGAGTATACAACTCACTGCACAAAACCGTAGGCCACTGTGCTCCCACAAACACATGCAGAGCACAAACACCTCTCAACACACTTGTTTCCAAGGGGAAAAGACAGTGGACAGGTGGCTGCACTGCAGTGTTTGGCTTGAAGTTGGCAGCTTCCAGTTCAGACTAACTCAAGCCATAGGCTCACAGAAAACTGACCCATTCTCACAAGTACTGATTAACTTACAAACAGCAAAGTTGGAGTAAGTGAGCATAGCTAGGTCACAGAATTGTTAATATTCCATCTCCTTCACGTGAGGGTTAGCGGCCGCTCAGAGTCACCCCACAAACATGACAACTGCAACCACTCAATGCTGATTCAGATCAGTTGCAACTTAGCAGCAAATCATTTTCTTCTACATAAACAAGTTATTCAACAATTATCCAGCTGCTAGCAGGCAGTAATATTATCACATACTTGAGGAGATATTTTTGCAGCGAGAGGCCTTCAGTAACAGACAAGCAGATTGAGACAAACACAGCTACAACACCACTCAATTTAACTGCATCAAGCAGATAACGCTGGACTAACAGCAAAGCTTTCAGACATCACATAGCACCAAGGCCACAGCGCTTTGTAAGCACTGAAGAAAGCGATGCACAGCCTCTTCCAAGAGGCAGCTAACACATAATCTGCCTACTGCAGAATCTATGCTGAGAAAGAAATCTACACCCAAACAGCAGAGCAGCTCGTGGTCTCCTCTGGGGAGGCGCAGGTTGTTTGTCTAGAACAGCAAGCACCTCAGTACAGGTTGCTGAAGACCACACAGAACACAGGCTTGCTGCCACACCAATTCACCAGTGAGCCATGAGTGCCGGCAAACCACTTAAGTTCCATCAGAGCAATAGCTTGGAAGGTCCAGTTTAGTTTCTTCAGGAGCTTCCCCATGACATGAGAGAAGCGAGTCTGGGCAACAAGGAGATTTCTCCCACCTGGCCTTTAACACTGGAAGGAATAAAGTCACGTCTTTAAGCACCAGCTGGGCTGTGGTCCTGGTATTCAGCTGTCTTACATCTCCTTGCAGTGCAGTTATTAAGCATGAATAAAGTGCAACCTGTTCAGAGATGGAATAAACACCAGTGACAGACATGGACAAGAGATGCAAAGAACAGTCACAAAATCTGTGCTGCGAGCAGCAGCTTCTTGCTTCTGGAACCACTTTCCAACAGCTGAGGAGCGCAAACTCTGGGAGTGTCTTGCACTGACACGGAGGGCGCTGACTTTTGCAGGTCCGGCTGCTTTTGCCCTTAAGCACCGTAAAAACTCAGAGATTCCTTTGGGAAACGCTTCACCCCCACTGTCTCTCCCCCGCAGGAGGGAACGCAAAGCTCCCCCTCTGCCAGGGTTCCTATCGATTAAGGCCTCATTAAACCCCCTTAATTATTACCACTATCCCCCACCCACCCATTGCAAAGCGCAAGGCCACGGCCCCCCAGACGACACCTCCCGCCGGCTGCACCCGCACCGCTCCGCCGTGTCACAAGCCCCGGCGCTACCCGCGCTGTCACAGAGCCCCTCCACCGCCGCCCCCACCCCTTCGCTATGGGGCTCCCATTGATGTCCCCA
>JANRGW010038942.1:0-15737 GCA_024733675.1 Psilopsiagon aymara
TGGGCCCAGGGTCTTCATTCTCACAGTCCCTGCGTCTGCCTTCCAAGACTTGGGTGGTGTGGTCAGAGCATTTGCTGTTGAACACTGAGGCAAAAAAGTCATTAAGAACCTCAGCCTTCTCTAAATTGGGGAGAGGGGACGCTGGCAGCGCCAGATCGGGGGGAGGCTCGGCATCCCGGAGCTTCAACTCAGAGCAGCAACAGGCACCGAGGGAGCCTCAAGTCCTTGACAGGGCTTGCCCAGGGGCCGGCAGCTCAGCGGACGTGAGGAGCTGACTCACAGGAGGCAGCACCAGGAGAGGCGGGGGCATATTCACACAGGGTACCATCGGCCATTTCTGGCCAATTGCTGAGGTGACCAAGTCCTAGAGAACACCATTTGTGACCAGTTGCCAACTGGATTTAACTCCATTCACCACCTTTCTTTGGGTTTTTCCAACAAAGAGTGCACCCATCCAAGCCAGCCTAAACAGAAGAATGTTGTGGGAAATGGTGTCAAAGACTTTATTAAAGTCTAGGTAGGCAACTTCCACAGCCTTTCCCTCATCAACTAAGTGGGTCATCTTGTCACAGAAGGATATCAGATTTGTCAATCAAGACCTGCTCTTCATAAACCCATACTGACTGGGCCTGATCCCCTGGTTGTCCTGTATGTGATGGCACTCAAGATTATTTGCTCCATAACCTTCCATAGCACCAAGGACAGGCTGACAGGACTGTAGTTCCCTGGATGCTCTTTCTGGCCGTTGTAGAAGGGCATCACATCTGTTAATCTCCAGTCAGCTGGAACCTCCCCAGTTATCCAGAACTGCTTTTCAATGTTTGAAAGTGTCTCAGTGAGCCCTTCCACCAGCTCCTTCAGTACCCTTGGATGGATCCTGCCTGGACACAAACACCTGTGTGTGTCTAAGTGGTGTGGTAGGTTGCTGACTATTTCCCCTTGGATTTGGGGTTCATTCTGCTTCCTGTTCTGGGCATGCAGTTCAGGGGGCTGGTACACAAAGAACAACTGGTCTTACTACTAAAGCCTGAGGTTATGAAGGCATTAAGTACGTCAGTCTTTTTGTCATTGTTTGTCACTATGTTTCCTTCTGCATTCAATAAAGGATGGAGATTCTCCTTAGCCCTCCTTTTGTTGCTGATGTACTCATAGAAATGTTTTTTATTGTCTGTTATGGTAGTATTCAAATTAAGTTCTAGTTGGGCTTCAGCCTTCCTAATTTTCTTCCTTCATAACCTCATGAAATCCTTGTAGTCCTCCTGAGTTGCCTTCCCCTTCCTCCAAAAACCATAAACTCTTTTTTTTGCATATTTTTTCAAAATATCTTTATGTATTTCTGGAAAAGAGTCTTGTTTACTAAAAATGATTGGACATCCCTTCAGAAGAAGCTGCTATGAAGACTATGCATCTTTCTCCCATTATGTGTTGTTACACTAACTAAAAATACAATAAGTGCAGAAGACAGGCAGAAAAATAATTTCTGATGCAAAGACCGTGATACATGTTTATTTTTGTAATATTGCTTCCATATGTAAATACAGCTGGGGAAAAGAAAAAAAATGCTTCTTTCCAAAACAGACAAAATTTATGACAACTGAAGTACCAATCTTTTAAGGCTAAGCACCAGTGGCAACATTTTACTGGTTCTGGGGAATGAGTGCATTTACTAGCATTCAAACGCAGGACTCTTACATGTCTGTTGTACATTGTCTATTCCTGCCTCATTTAGCAGTCAGCATGCTCAAAATTCAAACTGAATGTCTACAGCTTCCCAGGCTCCTAAATAATACTCTGAAGGACTGATCCAACAAGACATTAAACACACACTTAACTTTTTAAACTAAACTGCCCCAGGAAAAAGCATAAGAACAAGCATACATAGTTTGTTAGATTTTGAAGTAAAAAAAAATCCCAGTGTAGTCCTCGATGTATTTTGGAAACTTATGACTATATAAATTCATTGTTTTCTTTGGTTCATGTCTATTTTTGACCCATGGCAACATCACATTTTGACATGTCTGTTATGTCTTTGACACCATTTCCCACAGCATTCTTCTGTTTAAGCTGGCTTGGATGGGTGTACTCTTTGTTGGACGAGCCCAAAGAGCGGTGAAGAATGGAGTTAAATCCTGTTGGCAACTGGTCACAAATGGTGTTCCCTAGGACTCAGTCACCTCAGCACTTGGTGAAAGTTCTGTTCAGTGCCTTTATCAAAGATCTGGATGAGGGGATTGAGGGCCCCATCAGTAAGTGTGCAAATGACATTTATTTGGCTGGAGGTGTTGATCTGCTTGGGGGTAGGAAGGATCTACAGAGGGATCTGGACAGGCTGGATCTATCATATGACGTTTAATAAGAAGTGGGTGCCTGGTCCTGCATTTGGGCAATAACGACCTCATGCAATGCTACAAGCTTGAGAGAGAGTGCCCGTAAAGGTGCGCGGAGGAAAAGGACCTGGAGCTGTTGATGGACAGTGGGTTTATAATAAACCAGCTTGTGCCCAGGGAGTCCAGAAAGTCAGTAGCATTCTGGCTTGTAGCAGGAATAGTGTGGCCAGCAGGGCCAGGGAAGTGATCATCCCCTTGTACTTTGCACTGGTGAAGCTGCACCTCGAATCCTTTGTTCTGTTATGGGCTCCTCTGCAAGAAAGACATTGAGGTGCTGGTGCGTGTCCAAGGAAAAGTGCAACGAAGCTGATGAAGGGTCTAGAGCACAAGTATGATGAGGAACAGCTGAGGGAACTGGGGTTGTTTAGTCTGGAGAAGGCTCAGGAGGGACCTTATTGCTTTCTTCAACTACCTGAAAGGAGGTTGTAGTGAGGTGGAGGTCTGTCTCTTCTCCCAAGTAACAAGTGACAGGACAAGAGGTAATGGCCTCAAGCTGTGCCAGGGGAGGTTTAGATTGGATATTAGGAAAAATTTCTTTACTTCAGGTGCTCAGGCATTGGAACAGGCTGCCCAGAGCAGTGGTGGAATTACATCCCTGGGAGTGTTAAAAAAACATGTAGATGGGGCCCTCAGTGACATGGTTTAGTGGTGAACTTGATAGTGCTAGGTCTACAGTTGGACTTGATCTTAAAGGTCTTTTTCAGCCTAGTTGATTCTATGATTCTATGATTTGCAAGATATAAAAAGAGCTGATTTGGGAATCTAGCTCCCTATATCCCATAGCTTTTCAGAAACAGGACCTGACCACATTTCAAAATGTTACATATATAAAAACTGTTTTGAAATACTGACCAGGGCTGGGTGTGGGGGGGTCAGGTGGGGATGGGACCATTCTAAACTAGAAGGGGGCTAAAGGGATTGAGTCTTCACTAGTCAGTGTTACTAAAGTAGCAATCTGTACTGCTAGCTTTGCCTAACAGCAAAGCAGCTCTGTTCTGAGCTGTCCAAGAGCAAATGTTTTTTTCCATCCTGTTTCTCAACAGAGGAAAGACTGCTTGGAACATACAACATGATTTGGCATCATGTCAAAATGTGAAAAAATGGAGATCTAACTGTAACTCTTAATTTTGAATTGAAAATTATAAAAAATTTCAGAGCTTACAGAAAGGTACCAATAAATCTTTAGCACCTGTATGAATTAAAGAATGAAATGGCAAGATGGCTTTTTGAGCTTTGCAGTCTCCTCTCTTGTCACCAGGGTGCTAATGCAATATGTACTTATGCAAGTGAAGACAAAACTGGAGTAACACGTTTTAGTTACCCTTGAACTACTGCACCTTTATATTGCCCAAAATCTCCTGAAGTCACCACCCCCCTTCCTCCCCCCACTCCTGGAGGGATGGGAAGGAGAATCAAAAGAATATAACTCCAATGGTTTGAGATAAGAACAGTCCAGTAACTAAGGTATAACACAAACCACTGCTGCTGCCACCAATAATAATAATGATAAGGGAAATAATAAGGGAAGAGAATACAAATGCTCACCACTCACTGACCGATACCCAGTCAGACCCAGCAGTGATCTCGCCCTTCTGGGTAACTCCCCCAGTTTATATGGTGGGCATGACTTGCTGTCATATGGAATACCTCTTTGGGTAGTTCTGGCCAGGTGTCCTGTCTCTGCTTCCTCCCGGCTTCCCCTCCTCCCTGGCAGAGCATGGGGCTCAGAAAGTCCTTGGTCAGAGTAAACATTACTGAGCAGCAACTGAAAACATACGTGTTATCAGTGTTGTTCTCAGGCTGAGAGTCAACAACACAGCACTGCACCAGCTACTAAGAAAGAGAAAAATGACTGCCACTGCTGAACCCAAGGCATTGCAACACATTTTAGTATTCCTTTTCTTATGTCTTCTTTTATAAACACATTTCCCAATACATTTCAGAAAGCTGAAAAATGACCAATTTTTTTTTCCTCTAAACAGTAATTTTTCACCTATTGATGCGCAAACATCTATTGCCTGATTAGCTTTTTGTTTGTAACAAACTCTACCACCCTCATGTATTAGGCAGCTGAAATTTAAGTATTTTTTTTTAATTCTTAGCCTCTCTTTACATTTACTTCATGCTTGTTTGCATGAAAAAAAGTGCAGTGCAAGCTCATTAAGAAGAGAATAACCAACATTTTGCAATCTGCGACTGCTTACTACAAGGCTAAAGAAATGAAGCAATTTATTCACTGGGTATTAAGATCATAAGTAGGGGTGGTTTATTTATGATGTGAATTGAATGGGCACTGCATGTATTGCCTGTCTGCTCTGCACTCTGCTACCAGCGGTGCAGTACTGTATAACTGATAAGATTTTGCATGGCCACCATCCTAAAGCTATTATGGTTCTAATGGAGTTTTATTTAATGTGGAAATGACATGCCATTTTTTATGGATTTCACAACTGCCAAGACATTTGGCCTAATGACCGCCATGCATGGCAACAGCTGTTACTCCACAGCCTTACAAAACTGGGAGTGCATTGGGTGTGTGCAGGGTGTAACAAACCTTCAATGTGCACAGCACATTTAGGACACATTGAATGAAATACACCTCCTTGGAAAAGCAGAAACATTGAGACAAGCTTTGGGAAAAAGAAGTTCTAAAATATAAACTCTGCTTTTCCCTCCAGAAACGTGCATATCTTTTTTCTTTAGTGATGCAAGTATCTTCCCCCTGTCCCATACTTTTCTATTTTGTGAACAGCTGGCTTCCCACAGAAACATGAGGCAAATCAGAGAGGGCTGGATGAGCACTGATTTCCCACCTTTAACACACAAGTCTGGAGGGAGCAAACTAGCACTTGGTCCTTGCAGCACCTGTGGAGCTCCCCAGTATTCTCCCCACCTCCAAAACCACATCTGCAGTCAGGGCACTAGGCTGCTCTTCCCATGGTGTCAGAGCCTCGTGCTCCCCAGACAGCATTGGGTCTTGAAACATTTCTAAAATAATGGTGTCAGTACATTAAGTGCCTGATCCTATTTCCACAGAGGTCTGTGCTGGCCTTTTGCATTCATTTAAATTAACGGATCAAGCCTTAATGTAACAACATTCCTATGTGGGATCTCTAGGAGAGATCTGAAAAAAAAAATTAATAAAAAAATAAAATAAATTAAAAAAAGAGCTATTTTTACTGTGACTTTTTTTTTTTTTTTTTTTTTTTTTTTCATTATTAAGTCTATGAACAGGCTCTTCACTGAAGGCCCTTAATCTCCTGGGTAAAAAATAGGTACAAAATAGCAGTACATACCTATAAACATGGACAAACTGGTACATTTAAATATCTGACTTCTCAAGTCTCTTTAATTAGCAGTCTACTTGAAAAATACAGCACAATATTTCCAATTTGTATTAAAACAGGTTTCCCAAAGTTTATTACAAAACGGAAAGCACTATCACCTCAAAGCTTGCCTCAAAACCATTGTTCTCCTCTCTCATTTCCTTCCCAAATACAGCAGCTCCTACAAGCATATGCCAGAGCTTGTGAGAGTATGAGGGAAAACTAAAGATCCTCCAAAAACCTACTCCCACCATTTTTTAGCACCACCTGCATCTTGATTAAGTTCCTTTGCTGCACTGTTAATTTGGGTACTATCCTGGATAGCTGTTTGCCATGTTAAAAAATATTAAGAGTTACAAAAAGTACTGTACTGCATTGCTGTTGGCTGTGGAAGAATGTTGTGACTATATTGAAAATTTGTCTGGAATACTAAGACACTCCTTGCTTTGGGTCTGAAAAAGCTCCCTTTGTTGGGGCAGAATATTTCAGTATAAATGTTCGTTTGGGAAAAATACCAACTATGGCATTTTAGCAAAGAGTGAACTAAGTCATCAGTGTTCTTCAAGAAATTCATAACATCTCTTCCATGGTCACAAGTAAAGGGGAGACATAAACTTTCAGCAGATGATTGAGATGCAAGACTGTTACTCACATAAATAAAAATCATTCCCACAGTGAAACAGTTACTGCTATGATGCATCAGCCTAATAAGGTTGCCTGAGAAACAGTCTGACTAAAGAGCTGGCACCGCTTCACTGAAATCCCTGAGAGTTAACTAAGGCAAGTTCACAGGAGCCAGAAGAGATTCTCAGTCAAATTTCCATATAAAATCTCTTCCTAGGGCCATAGGTAGAAGAGACAAATGAACTTCAGCTAGCTGGTGCATGAAATGCATTTTTGTTTCTAAAAAATAAAGCCAAGACCTTCCTAGTGAAACTTATCCATAGAGGAGAACCTTTCAGATCTAAGGGTGAAGTGTTAGCCTAAAACATGCTCCTTCAACACAAAGACCCTGTATAAGAATTATAAGCTTTCAACAATGAATTTTCCCAAATTTCTGAATTTGGAACAAAACTGTCACAGAACATCTTGCAGCTAAATCAATATGGCATTCTTCTAAGAGGCAAACTCCACAGTCAGGAGGGTGTGAGCCAGCTGGATGTTCTAGCTGCACACTGCAGATGAGAACTGGATGCCATGCTGCTGCCCAACACATCGCCCTGCCTGGGTTTTCTGGAAGCACTAATCTGGCATAGTCACTTAATATCATATTTTATGACTGACAGGCTCAGATGAATAAAAATGTGTCCCTTAGACTGCAGCTGGGTGCTAAATATCTCCATTGAGGTTAACACTTGCTATCACCCTTTACTACTTTCTTTGGCTTAGGAGAGATGCTTTATTGTTTGACATGGTGACTTTTCCTAAACTCATTTTTAGATGCTTATTTGCTCCTGGCCTTGTAATATTCATCCTGACATAAGGCAGCATTGTAGAATTAAGCTTGCAATCTCCCTCATATGCTTAGTCTAAGTACTCACAACCTTATTAAAAAAAAATAGGCTACTAAAGACAAGGTTGCAAATATATCTGGCAAATTGTAAGAGATCGTTGCATGTGAAACTGAAAAGCTTACCTGAGAAATGGAAGTCCACAGACATTTTTTTTGAAACACCAAATAGACATATGAAACAAAAAGCTGTTGTTAGAATACATTACAGAATACTGACATGTTACAAAAATGTAATTAACCCACTGAAATTTAAAGTTACATTCAAGGCACCTTATTTATAAATAGGTTTTTTAATGTTCAGTCTACATTCACAGTAGTTTAACCATGTAAACAAGTCTGTGAAAGCTCAGATTAAGGTCACTTTCAGATCTGCATGTCAAATAGTTCAGAAAAACGCCGTATTACATTGCAAAATTCAATAAAATAAGACAGGTCCATCTGCTGGCCAAACAATTCAATAGATGTTAAGAGGTACATTTTTAACAAGATGAAGCCTAAAAGAGGTTTTAAAAAATTAGTTTAAAGATAAGTAACATGCAATGCATTAACATTTGACTATCACTTGAAAGTCTACATAAATGCTGAAAAAATGAAAGCCATCATTCCTAGCGCTATTCTAATTTTAAAGGGCAAATCTTTGGAAACAGTGTTACTTGAAGTTTAAAAAATATCCTCCATCTTTTTTTCCCCCACACTTGATCTTACAATATGCTAGTACATACTTTCTCCACAAGGAAAATGTATAAAATTAATCTTACAATATAAACACTATAAACAACTCCCTTGAGACATCTTCTGGACCCAGAATTCCTGCAAAGATTTAAGTATAACAATTCTAGGGTAATTATGTAAAAATATGTACATTCATTCCAATGTCCTAGACCCAAGAAGAAACCCAATAAGCTCTACAAAAGTTGCCCACCAGTCTTGTCCAGTTAAGATTATATCCAGCTTTGCTACTCTTGCTGTATTTCAACATAATCAACAAAAGTTTCACTTGCTTTTGTGTAGGAAATTCCCAAACTTTTGCATAAATCCTCTCAGCTTATTTTCATTAGGCTGCAATGGATGATAAGCAGTTGAGTTGTAGCTGACCATGTGATTACTCCTGCCATAATTATTCCCTAAGGTCTTGCTTTTGATATCTGAGAGATGTAAACTACTGTTGGGTACATTTCCTGCAGGTTGGCTAGAATTTTCCAACTTACAGAATGGCTCAAAGCGACTATAAACACGCCTTTCACTTAAACGAGATCTTAGCTCCTCTTGGCATTTTGAGCTAGCCAGCTGTGGTGTCACTGAACTTGCTCTTTGAAGAGCAGAAACAGGGGCACTTTCAGGAGTAGTATTTGTGGTGATTTCTTTTGCATCTTGATACTGAATCTGTTCTGTATTAAATCTTGGGGTAGATGGATCTCCTGCAGTTTCTATGAACTTACTTTCAAGGGGGCACAAGAGAGGACACTTTTTATTGCTTTCATCAGATGGAGGTTTTTGAGGTTTTGGTGACTTTGGAGACTTTGGAGACTTTGTTGGGCTCCCGGTAACATCTTCTTTACTTCTGTTCAAGCTACCTTGAGAATTTGATGATGTGTTTCTCTTTCTCCTTGGGGAAGAATCTGTCTTATTCTCAGACATCTTTGGTTTTTGATTTTCTTCTTCAGAAACCAATGTATCAGAACTACTACACATTCTATAAAATGCAGGACCTTTATTTTTTGACAAGTTTTCTTTCCTGTCTGGTGTGAGATTAAGAAGTGACCGCAATTTCTGGGATCCTTTCTTTAGAAAACTTGGGGAACTCTTACTTTCTTTCTTTGATGTGCAGTCCTTACTAGACTCCTCCTTGCTGGGTTCAGTGAGAGCAGCCATAGAGATTGCCTTGCTAGCAGTTGGGCTTTTTAGCTCTTCTTTGAGGTTCTTTTCCTCCTGTGGCAAGTGGTTTGTCACACTGTGCAAACTTTTAGCACTCTTCAGCATGTCCTCTGGAAGTTTTGGACTAACTGGCTGCTTAAGTCTATGCCTAGTTAATGTGCTGTAAACGTAATTGGATGCATGTTTGTTGGCACCAGGGTCTAAAACGGACTTTGAATTAAACATGGGAAAACTTCTTCGTTTCAGCATATTTTCATTTTGAAGGTTCTTCAAGTTTTCCGCATGTTTGTCTGCACACAGTGTTGTGTACAAGTAGACAGATGAGTCACCTGCTGCATTTGAATTTACACTAGGTTTTGTGTTGTCTGAAATATGAATTCTGGGGGGTGTTGGTGTGTCTGATTTAGGTGGGATGTTTGTGCTAGGCTCTTCTAAAATATTATCTGTTCCATTTTCCACGCTTGGAGCATGATTAGATGTCCCTTTAGGTGTTGCACTTCCCTCTGACCCAATTATAGTCGAATTTGAAGAACTTGCACAGCTGCTTACTTCTTGCTGCTCAGGTAAAGTTGGCTGAAATACCAATGATGATCGTAAGCGAGAATGAGAATACAGTGCATGAGCTTTAATATTTTCGGGTGTGTCATAGCTATCATATCTGTCACCCAAGGCTGACCCATTAGACTCTACTGGATAATCTGACTGATCATTCAAATACGACTTAATTCGCCAGTTACGTAGGAATGATTTCGTTGTGTGTTCGAGGGTTGGCATCCTTTGCTGCAGATGGCGGATATGGTTATCTGTCCCATTAAAAGACCTTCGTACAATTGAGTTTCTTTCCGCAAGATTTACCTTTGGTCGTGAAAACTGATCAGCAAAACTTTGCTGGGGTGTATTGTAGTTATTTGCATATCCTCCTCGTAATGAAGAAACAATACTAAGGCTATCAGATGCCATTTTCCAAGTATTTGATGGATTGTTAGCTCTATTAATAGCTCTGTTGAGCAACAGGTAAGGTGTTCTTTCTGGTTTCTCCCCAGCATAACTGTGTCTCTTCCAGTGCTCATTTTTTTCACTAGGTTGATATTGCTGGATTGGATTTTGCATATTAAAACCTGGATGGAATGGCTGTTTATTATAGGATTGACTTCTCAAACCATATTTATCTATTTCATTTACTGCATATCTTCCACGAGTTTTCCAACAAACAGGATCTATCTTGTGAACTTTGTCTTGTCTACCAAAAAGGTTTCTTTGGCTAGAAACCGAAGCCAAGGAAGACACTGAGTGTTGGTATGTATCATTATCCCAAAGTGTCCTGCGACTGTTTACCCGCACTAATTCTGGAGCAAATGAACTAGGAACAGAAGAACGGGCGTACAGTGTTCTGAACTCTTCATCAAAGGATTCAACCAGCTGTCCTGTGATAACCTGAACCATACTGAGGTTGGTTTTTTCAAATGACCACATAAAGCTGAAAGAAGAACAAATGACCATTAGAAGCAGTTCTCTTGAAATAAAGTGTTACACTGGCCCTTCTTGAGAAGAAAGCTTTCACTTCAGTGGAGGCATTCAGGCACCTAACTTTCACAAGACTTGGTTTTGTTCAAATAATTTCTAAATAAATAAATAAATTGTGGTTATGATTTATGTCATTTGGATTTGGAAGGTCTAATCACATACCAGTCAAACTCAGCTGGAGACTTTCTTCTGCTTTCTGTGAGAGAGAAAATGAGTCTCTAACTACTTAATTGCCCTTAAAAAAGCGGATATTGCAAAAACGTACTCACAAATTTAGAACAGTGGAGAACAAATACCTAATGGAGCAAAATTACCTCTACAAAAGCTAAGCTATGATTGACTAGATCCACTGTGTTTACTCCTGAGTCAGAAAATGCTACTGTGTGATTATGTTGGGAAAAAACCCCCCAACATTTGAAATTGAAACAATATCCAGAAATGCTTCAATAGCTCTGAATGTACTTCACTCTAAACACATTTTCAAAAAGATGCACCTCAGAATTGTTAAGAAGTTTACATTTTTTACTATGCACACCAGATTGGCTATAAACATTTCTTTTAATTGCAATGATGATAGTCTGATGAAGGAAATTTTTGTATTCTCTATTGTACTTAGAAGGGCTGAACACATGCTCAAAGCTAAGTGGCTATAGCTACTTTACAGCTACAAAATGAGATAAAATAGACTAACACATATATAAAGGGTGTATCAACAAGCCTAATGTCATGGTGACAAAACCATAAAATTTTTATATTACAGTAAAAAAAACCCACTCTATTTTGCAATACTCTATTCATGGGAAAAAAAAAGTGAAAAAAAATTAAATCAGTGATCTTGTTTGATTTGCATCTGTCTTCCGGATGTTATAAAATAGGTTTATTGTATTCACATAAATAGCTTGCTAAATTTATTTTGTTTTGTTAGTTGTATATTTTTCAGGAAATAATGGTGTCCTGAGATTGAATCATGTTGTATAAGTTTTTTTTATATTAATTTACAAAAGTAAGAATATATTCTGTAATATTTAAAAAAACCCCTAAACTTTAAATCGAGTTGAGAGAGCAAGATTTCAGAAAGAGTCATCCTTCTTGTTATAATCACTATATTCTTTCAGAAAGCAAGTTTAATAGCTACAGAAACTGATGATTCCAGTCCCTGGGGTGCTAGGCCTTAGAGTGACATTATTTTTCAAAATGGAATGAGAAAAACTATCCCATTCTCTACCACTGTGTGGATGTCAAAACAGGCAGACTCTCCCTGGACACTTTTATACTTGTTCGTTTATGAACTTGTCACTTACCTCACTATCATTTATATACATCAGTTGGAATTTGTGGCTGGCTGAATCTCAAAGGGAGTAAAAAGGAAGATTTTCAAAAGCTTACAGTGGTGGAAATCTGTGAAAGTCAGTGGCTGTGGATCTGGCACTGAGGCACTGCACTAGCAGAAACTATTTCAGTAGGCCAGAGAAGAAAAGTGTAGCATGAAAAGAATGAAAGTATTTAAGAATGTGTGAGATAAAACTGTCCCTGCTTTAACTGAGGGTTTTTTTCCAGCTCTGCAAAGTTGTAAGTTCTTCCAGCCTATGCTTTGCACACATACACTGGAAATAAAATGGAAAGTAGAATAAAGAAACTTAGCAAAATATAAAGAGGAACTATGTGAACTTAACTTCGGCAATTCTAAATTTGACCATGATACACTACAGAGTGCCACACAATAGGTCTATAATGTAAGCTTTAGAATATTATTATAAGGAGGAACTATCCAAGAAAGCTTGTGAAATAATTTTGGCAGCCATTTCCACAGTGAATGTTAAACAAGAATAACTCAAACAATGCAAGACAAAACAGGATTTTCCCCTCTTTTCAGCAAATCTCCAGCTATGGCAAAAGCTGTATCTTTTATTTGTGAAAAACTAACGGAGGGTTTCAGAATTTGGCTCTGTGCTAGGCTAGTTAGTAATAAGTATCTATGATATCTTGTTATATTGCAGAAAAGATAATTAAATTTGCCCATAGAGTTCTCTGGAAGAATATTCATAAATATAAGAAAAAAAGAATTTGCAGTAGGAGAGGTACTAAGCTAACAGATTTTCTGTGGACACCACAGTGACTGATCTTACCTGTAAGAACCATATATGACTTTCTTACAGTCAACAAGAATAAACTTTTGTTCCATTTTTCCATGGAATTTTGCTCCTGTTTTAGAATAGTAGTCTTGTCCTTTTACTGTCCGCACCCTCATGTTCTGAAAAAAAAAAAAAACAACTGAAAGACTTGAGTTGGTATTTACAGAAAAAAAAAAAAATTTATATTCAATACAAAACAACCTACAGCATATCTCTCATTTGGCTGTGGGGTACAAAATGCTTCACAAGACATAAAAATAGTTTGGAATACAGCTGTGATTGATCACAGTATTTACTTCAGTTTCTAGCCTTGCAATACTTGTTCTAGCAATGTTAATATGTGGTAATTTACAAGCACTGCAGTGGGAGTGAAATCCGTAGTTTAGCACTGCAGAAAGAGAATAGAATCTGTGTGATTATTACATAGATTGTATATATGGAAATAGTGCAATGTAAGGCTTGTGAATACAGAGGGATATTTTGCTTCATGGGACTGATACAGTGACAGGTTGAAAATCACAGCAGGCGTGTGCTCTGTAGAGGTCAAAGCAGATGGATTAAGGCTGTTCATGAAGCAAAATGGATTAGATTGTGTACAAGGTAAATTCAGCAAAACCACGAGAATAAATAAGAAGGGAAGGGAAGGGGAAGGGGAGGGAATGGGAAGAGGAAAGGGAAAGGGAAGGAGGAAGGAAAGAGAAAGGGAAAAGATAAGTCTATTTCAGTTGGAAGGGACCTACAACAATCGTCTAGTCCAACTGCCTGACCACTTCAGGGCTGACCAGAAGTTAAAGGCATTGTTATTAAGGGCATTGTCCAAATGCCTCTTAAACACTGACAGGCTTGGAGTATCAACCACCTCCCTAGGAAGGCTGCTCCAGCATGTGAGCATGCTCTCAGTAAAGAAATGCCTCCTAATGTCCAGGCTAAACCTCCCCTGGCACAGCTTTGAACCATTTCTACATGTCCTACCACTGGATATCAAGGAGAAGTGCTCAGCACCTCCTTTTCCCCTTTCCTTTCTCAGGAGGCTGTGGAGATGCTTAAACTTACAAAAGTATTTAAGATTCCAGTCTGCAAAGTATGACTAAGTTTGCAACACAGTTAAATAAACCTTTAATGTCTATGGGGGCATTTACGCATTTACCAAAACCACATGAAGTTCTGTCAGAGGTTGTGGAAATTTTAATCATAGTGTCTACTAAGATCAAATGAACTGTATCTTTCCAAAAAGAAAATTAAAAAAAAAAAGAGAAAAGGAGAAAATCTCCATGAAATGAAATCATATTTCCAAGTCACTCATGCTTTCTAAATCAGTATTTATTTTCACTGTTGGTTTCTTAAAACTTTTATGAAAAGAAAAATCAAATCAAAGAAGCAAGAGTTACATTGAAAACCTGTGGACTTGGTAAAATATGGTTTAAGTGAAGCTAAGTTCTTTAAATTTTATTTATTAGCTGATTTTTTACACAGCATTTCTGTCAAGATGTGTTCAAACAAAAATGCAACTCACCTAAAAGATACAAAGACAGTAGTTAAAAATTAGTTTTGTGGACTCTTGCAAATATGCTAGAAAGATAAAATTTCTCTCTTAAATAAATAAAAGAAGTGCCTAGAAGTGCTCTAAAATTTTAAAAGGTAAGAATGTTACAAGTGAAAATACAAGTGGATGCTCATGTCTATTTTCAAAACAACTTTTGACAAACTAGCATTGTCTTTCAAGTTTTCTGCACTCCAGTTGGAAGTTTTCTTATCAATGAAAGTAATTTTAACACTCTTCTAGTGTGATTTTCTTGAATTTTGAATAAGCCAACCCCACTGAAGAAAAGTATTCTTTCTCCAGCAGCTACTGAAGCTTTAAGTAAAAGTAATTACATAAAAAGCTTTTAGTTGTATGGAGGACAGTGTGGAAAAAAGTAGTTCCTGAAAAAGAGAAAAAAAATACTGGAATTTATCCATTCTAAAGATTATCACAACAGTAAACCTTACGTACTATAAAATAAAATGCTGTGAATTAGTAATGAAATTTGCATTTACCTAATGACCATTTTACCCAATTTTATATCCCATGTAATTATATTTGTATGTCAGATTTATATTTAACTATACTAAAATATATTTATGTCATTCTAATTTGAAAAAGGTAACTTGAGAGGCAGCTTATACATTTTCAAATAACCATAACAAGTAAGGCTGGCCTAAAGGCATGACATTTGAACACATCTAATCTTACTGAGGGAAGGTCTGAATGGTATTGGACAGGATATCACTTGGGAATCTGGAATGCTGGAGGCACAAGCAAGGCTAACGGCTTGCAAATTACTATACTATATAAAAAACGCTTTGCCTTAGGTACTCATAAGCTGAAATATAATTTCAAGTAAGCATATCTAAAAAATGAATAAAATTTATATTAAATTCCTGGGTTTTTTAGAAAAATCATAGTCACTGCTTTCTCTTGTTCTCTTTTTTTTTTCCTTCTCTTCAGTATTATTGCTCCCGCAGCTTTTTTATTTTGCTTCCTTAATCCTGTACTCTTTCCTTGTCTTGGTAGGTCATCCACTAACAGACAGGAACATGACATTACAAAGGCATGTGCCAGTGATCATGTTCCCTTTCTTCACATTACACTTTCTTTTCCTCCACAGATAATCTGGCATTCTTCACCTGCTTCAAACCGTCCAATAAGGTGCAAGGGATGCATACGTTGAATCATTGCCCAAAATACAGATGATATTTAAAAATATATAGTAATAATGTGTTCCACTTAGAATCACAGAATGGTTTCGTCTGGAAAAAACCTTTAAAGATCGTCTTGTCCCACTCATCTCACAATGAGCTCTGACACCTTCCACTAGACCAGGCTGCTACTACCTCCCTGAGTAACCTTTTTCAGGGCCTCACTGTCATGGGTTCAGCAGTAGCAGTCATTTTTCTCCTTCTTCGTAGTTGGTGCAGCACTGTGTTTTTGACTTGTGGC
>JANRGW010038943.1:0-16989 GCA_024733675.1 Psilopsiagon aymara
ATGGGACTGGAGCACCTCCCATATGAAGATAGGATGAGAAAGTTGGTGCTGTTCAGCCTGGAGAAGAGAAGGCTGCACAGAGACCTCATAGCAGCCTTCCAGTATCTGAAGGTGGACTACAGGGATGCTGGGGATGGACTCTTCATGAGGGACTGTAGTGATAGGATAAGGAGTAGCGGGTTTAAACTTAAGCAGGGGTAGTTTAGATTGGATATGAGGAAGAAATTCTTTACTGTAAGGGTGGTGAGGCACTGGAATGTGTTACCCAGGGAAGATGTGAATGCTCCATCGCTGGGGGTGTTCAATGCCAGGTTGGACATAGCCTTGGGTGATATGGTTTAGTGTGAGGTGGCCCTACTTATGGCAAGGGGTTTGGAACTAGATGATTTTAAGGTCCTTTCCAATCCTAACTATTCTATGATTCTGTGAATGCTGATTTCTCTTCCCACCCCTTCTTTTCCAAAGACACTGTTAGTTTTAACACTGAGCATTCCAAGATTACAAATATCTTGTCTGAATGGTCTCATTTTTGGCCTTTATTAATTTCCTCAACTGCTTTTTCTAAATCAATATTTTTTTAATTGGTCACTTGAGCTTTTTTCAGTGACGTTGAACCTGTGATGCATGTCACTTCAGGAGCATTTTCTAAACATTGTAGGCGTCACGGTGCAGTTTTAGCATAAAAAGAAGAGTATAACTAGAGATGGCGGGGGAGCAAATTACATTTTGTGTATATATAGTGTTAAATGCTTCCATTAGTTGCCATAGGGATGGGCAGAAGTTGGTCTGAAATGACAGCTTTTCTGATGCTTGATGTGTTTAGAAAGAAAACATTTGGGGGAGGGTTTTTTATTGTTATTATTATGCTGGGAGTCTTTTATAGGGGAGGGGAAATTATTAAAGTCGTATTTCTCAAAGAAATGCAGTGGAGCTCCATATGCACATCTGGCATCACCTTCACCTCTCTTCAGAAACACTGACCTCTATGAAGTATCTTTGTAGCTTTAGGGCTGTAATTCCACTGCTGCTCTGAGCTTCACATTTCCCTCTGTCGTGCAACACTAGAACTCATGAGACCTGGTTGTCAGGTCAGGCATTTCTATTTTCTTGCTCTAACATTAATTTGGCTTGAATATTGGAAATGAACAGATAGCAAGCCTTGGATTTATAGTTACACTATGACCATGTCAAAAAGATGAGGTGCAAGTCACATACCTCAGCATGTCATCTTAGCCTACAGCCATCTGATGTTAAAACTATCATTCACACCAAGAGTGACCAGGAGTAGGATGCCAACTGTTTGTTTTGCTGGCATTCAGGTCCCTGGAGATTCTGTGTCAATGGTATGTGTGCAACACAAGGGGACACTTACTAGTTTTGCCAGCTAAAACACGTAAACGGTTCAGGAACATCTACTACACAATATGCAAATGAGAGATAATCAGGAGGCTTAATGCTACAACATTTGGTGTTTCTAAAGGTAGTCTGTAAGAGAAGTATCTGTCCTGTAAGGAATGAAACTGAGGCACTGTGCTGAGTAAGTCTAATCTAAATTCACTGATTTTTCAGCAGTTTTTAATAAGTTTTTAAACAAGCACCTGTGATTTTTTGTTTTGTTTTAAGCCTAACTTAGAGTCTGTGCCACAAGTGTCTTTTTTCTTCTTTTCTTGAAGATAATGTTTTATTAAAACTACTGATCAACCTGGGGGGTGCTGAGCAAACACTGAGTGTTATTTTGAGAAGACCACCCATAGACTGTGAAATGTCATTTGTCACGGCAATTATTTGCAGTCTGCCTGTACATGCTATTCTGTTAGTTCCTGGGGATACACCTCACTAATATGACTGTAGTGTCTTTAATAATTAGTGAAACTTGGGCAAAGAATAAAAGCATCATTTTTCCTTTCAACAGAGTTGACTGAAAATAAGTGCAACTCACATGAAACACTGGACCTGTCCTTGGTTGATGCTTTTTAGAAACTGTCTCCAGTCTGGTGTTCTATTAAAAGACTTGATCTTCTGTCAAGCTGAAGAAACTGGAGGAGAGGATCTGCATTAGCTGTTCCATGGTGGTATGCGTGAGTCCTACAAATTCCTAATGAGTGTGCAAAGAGGTTTTGCTCAAAGGCAAGAAAAATTCTTTGACATCACGAATAAGATGAAAAGTTTGACGTACTCTCCTCAGCCTGCAGTGTATGGTGAAAAATGAGGAGGATGTGGGCAGAAAACAAGCATGTCTGAGGAGACAGAACTAGTGTAGCCCTCTTTAAGTTAGTGGAACACATAGCTACAATACACATTCCTCTTTTAGTCTGTACTTTTGCTACCAGGCAGAAGTAATTTGACAGCTCTACAGTCTCAATATTGTTAAGAAAGAATTAGGTTCTTCTGGCTTGTTATCTTGCTTGTCATTTTTGACCTTGCAAAGACCTTCATTATGCAGGACCAAAACCTTCCATAAAGTATGGAAAGCACAGCACTATATAGTTGCATATTTAAAATGCAAGAAAATATCCAACTTGTGCATCTAAAAGAAAAACCTAAACTGTGTGCAAACTAAGCTAAAGGTACACACAAACTTTGGAATAACTCCAGTGGTGAGGTACAGTAGTAGGTGTCCAGGAATACTCCAAGAATAGGGATGATTTTGTCCACTACATTAATCTGTTTCATTATGAGTCCTATAAATATTCCCACTGCAAATATGTGGCTCCTCAGTAGCTCCAGAGCAACACAGGGTAGGAAACATGATAGGTGGATGTTTTTTCTGAAGCTCTTGTGGTTGATCAGTCTTCGTAGGTAAGTTAATCATGAAAGACATAGGCTAAACGTTTTTGAAATATGCATCATAAGTTGATGTAGTTTTTGGAGGAGAGCACAGTGTAAAAACAGGAACAAGAATGATTTTTATGTAAATTAGTCAGAAACTGGAATTCATGTGCATTACTTACCTAGGTATGTACAGTGCCCTATGAATATTATATCTCATCATGTTATGTGAGGACTACACCTTGTAACTTCATTATTACTCCATAGTTATGTCTTTCCCTTCGATAAAATCAGTTGGCAATAAGTAATTTGATTTTGTTCTAACCAGACTGCAATTCCTACATTTTTTTTATTGAATGTAATTATGTTACCATATTTATATCCAGATGCTCAGTTACTTCAGAGTTGTAATCCCATTTAAACCAGCAACCAACTGAAATGAGATTTAGAAAAGTTCCACTATCAGTGAATTTCTCAAAGGCCACCAGGAGACTGTAAGCATACAGTCGTTTCCAGTTTTCCTGCGCTTTCCTTTCTTTCAATGAAGGTTAAGATTGAGATTGTTGATACCTGTGCTAATGCAAACTAAAGGCATTCCCTATTACAACTTTGGCCAGTCACACTATCCTTTGTGTATGGGATAGCTCAAGCTCTGATCACTGCTCAGGCCCAGGAAGGCACAGAGGACAGATGATTTTGTTGTCTGTCATTGCTTCCAGCTGCTCCTTTGAATCTTTTTTAAGTTCCTCTGCTAGAACTCCTTGAAAAGTGAGTAGGAAGCTGGAAGGGATGCCTCCACCTCCATGACTGCTGCATACTGGTTGGGCGGTGGAGGAAGTCTTACCCAAAAGTTCTATTTTACTAGTTTCATCCACTTCCTCTGCCACAGATAGCTCTGTGTTTTTTCTACTTCCACCAAGTCATCTGTGGGAATGAATTAGGGAAAGTTCCTTTTCTTCCATTCCTGTGTAGTTTGTTATGGAAAAATAAAACATATCTAGTCATGTAATTAAAGAGGATGACGAAGGTCAGTTAAGGCAGAAGAATTTCTGCCTGTATAAGGACTGAATGATGAGGCTTTAACATACGTGCTTCCCCCCAAATCTCTCATCTCTAATGCGTTTATGATATAATTATGACTTCAACATCTCCTCCCTCAAATGAAGGCGTATCAAACTGCCATGTATCATCTTATAATAGACTTCTACTATGCAGGGTAGATAACCTTTGTTCTCAATGACAGCACTTTTAATACCTTCTCAACTAGCAACTTCTTGAACTTCTTGTTTACAAGACAGGATGCTGGAGCTGCCCCTTTTCAAGCTCATCTCTTCTACGCTGGAGTCCATGCAGTTCTTGCTTTGGAGTTAAGCAACAGGAATGTGACCCTAATGCTATGAAAGCACAAACCAAACCTTCCACTGATTTCAAGAGCCAGAGCTACCTTTACGGTCTCTTCAGTGCTTCTGGTATTGATAATGTTTACGGCAGAAGCAGAGAAAAGAAATACTACTGCAGTGCAAGTTCCTCATGTTCTGGATAACATTCTTAAAATTTCTGATGACCCAAGGATAGAGTTGTACAAAATTTGTAGAAACTTTTTGAATGCATCAGTGTAGTCTCTATCATGGTAAAGCATCTGTAGCCCTCAGTTGAATATTTTGGTGTTTTATTGCATGTTGTGTACATCATAATATTTGTCTTGTATTACAAACAAGAAATAGAGAACACATTTGTGTCCTAATTCTGCTAGCAATCCTCTCTTTTTAATATATCTAAGCACAAGACTGATAATTATAATTTCAAAAAAAAACCCATTCTTCATAGCTTAGGGGCTTAAACTTTTATATTTTTTCTTTATTCTGAATGTATCCCGCAGGAAACAACTCTCTGTAATAATCACCTTGCCTACACTTCTTCAGTCACATATTACATTCTCTCTCCCACTTTCTTTCAGGTTAATATTAGTGTTTGTCAGCAGCAGACTTTTTTCTCCAAGGCTCTGAGTCATTACAGTAACAGTTATGTTCTCAATAGAGAGTTCAGGATAGGGAAAAAAACCAACCCTATGCTTAAGTGCATCTGACTTAGAAAACCAGAAGGCTACTCACACCTTTTGAATGCCAAGTATTCAATCATTTTCCCCTTGAGGGTTTGGGTTTTGTTTTTTTTTTTTTTTTTGTGGTTTTGTTTGTTTGTTTTGTTGTTTTTGTGGGGTTTTTTTGTTTGTTTATTATTTGGGAAATGTCAGATATGCTTCAGGAGGTAACTTGAGCTCATGGTGAAGAGTTGGCTTCAGATGGCTTCAGATTTTTCCAAAGTGTGACAGCTTTATTCCCAGTATTTCTTTAGCAGAGGTTGGTCAGGGGGTTTTATGGTCTAGCTCACAGAGAATTCAGTCTAGACCTCTGTAGGTACCTGTGTATATTATAAAACCACTGCACCTGTTACTTGAACAGGGATCTGTGTTGATAAGAGGTCCAGTCAATAGCAGAGGTTTTGCAAGTTTGGCTTCAGGGCTTGACAGAACACAAGGAAGCATTCAGAGAGCTGTAAAGAAAACTCTACAGTTTCTGGCTCTAGCTACTGTTGTCCTTCCCTGTCCTGCCCCCTGAGGTGCTCTGCTGTTCTTTGGAAGCCTCCTCTGCAGGTTGTACCTAACTCAAACCAGATCTGTTTCACCTGAACATTTTTCTAGACATGTAGGCTTTTCAACTGGAGGTAATGGATTTCCCTTTCTGAGGGTAGAGATATCTTGGAGCTGCAGCTCAAATCTGAGTCCACACTCCTGTCCTAAAGACTTTGCAATGATGCAGGCAAAGATTTCCCTCATGGTGATGAATGTCACAGAAGTATATAAAGATACATGCATTGTTATCTTTCCTGTTGTTAAGTATCCCCTAGTCAGAGAGAGCTCTTAGGAGCTGTCAAAACTGCATTATGATTCAAAATGAACTGTAAATCCCTGAGATGGATGAAGGTATCAAAATGGATGATTTTGGAATGGTCAGTAGAGAGGCTGCTAGTGATTTCACTATTGCGCCTGTCAGTCACAGTGGAAGATGACAATGCAGATTGAAAAGGTGATGGCAAAGAGAATCAGAAGGACACACCAAAGGCTAAAGGACAGGTGTTATAAACCATTCCCCAGCATGCAAGGTTGTATTTTTAAAACCACATTCCATACTGCATCTCTGTATTGCCAGTCTTCGGTTTTGGGGTGTTTTCTTTTTCTGGTTTTCTGTTGAAGAAAGTCAGCTGAGTTAAATGGGCAAATGGCCCCTGGTCCATAGACAATAGATCCAGCTTGGAGGGACCTATTATTCTGTAGTCATCATAGCAAATACAAACTCTCCAAAATGCAAAAAGGGAAGGTGCTAGTAATTCTCCAAGATGCAAAGAAGGTGGCTTGCAGTGCTCTTGTTGTTTGGTTTCGTTTTAATTTGTATTTAGGAATGAAAATATTTGTCACACCTCTCAAAATAGGAACACAGTTTGCATAAGCCAGATCCACAACTAAGCTGGCACTGAGACGCCTACTCAATCCAACCATATTTAGTGGGTGCCAATATAGGAATTGCCACACCAGATTCTACCTGGAGTTCATATAGCTCACCCTTATCTTTGATACTGTCTGGGTGCTTTGAAGAAGCATTTAAGAAATCTTAAGAGGGGAAACCCATGGAGTAATCTGCCCACAGGGATTCTTTCTAAAGAGTACTAAAAAAAAAAAAAAAACGTACTCTGAGGGTGTATCTGTCTTCTAGGGTTTCTTCTTAAAAGCCAAAAAACCCACCTTTGCTGCCTGATACATAATTTTCTTATACTGAAATGAAAATCTAATCTTTCAGAATCCACAGTTTTGAACACCAGTAACATTTGGTGGCAATGGATTTCAGAAGGCATTTACACATGATCTTTTAAGCAGAGTATCTGCAAATATGGGAAGATGAAGCTTGATTGCTTTCTGACACACATCTTGGCCAGAAATTCTGGTCCAAATTTATCAAAGCATCATTTTATCACTGCCTTCTCCAGTTTCTGATCCACTTCCAAAATCACTACACTGAGACCTGCTGGAAGAAACAGGGTCCTGGCCCTCTTGTGAGGGATGCCTGTGCAACTTCATGGCATGGCCCTTGTTTAGCCCCTAGTGCCTGGCTTCATCAGAATTCCAAACACTGTGCAGCTGCAATAATGCTAAACTAGATGAACCGGAAGCCACCAGGAAACAACTGTGCTATATTTCAGTTTATTAACCGTGCAAGCCCATTTTCAGATATGGGAAAAGCAAATTATAACTGAAAAGATCTCAGTAGAAACATGTTCTGCTTTCACAGTCTATGGCTATGTATATTTAATTTACCACATCATGACACTGCTATTTGATTTATGTTTTTGCTGATGCTTTGACTGACTAGTTTGTGGCAATGTACAGCTAAATGGAGGAAAAAATCAGAAACTGCATCAGGCAACTACTCTGTATTTCATTCTAGAAAATAGCTGGCAATTATAATTACTCACCATGTTTCTGGCTCAGAATAAAAGTGGCATTACACAAATACCACACTGAACATTCATCGTGATTAGAAAATGCTCCATACCTTGGAGTGCAGTGGAGACATAAGAATAATTTTACATGCAAATTAAATTGTGGGGGTAGCAAAGAGAACAGATAAAAGACAGTAAAACAAAGCCTTTCACTTTCCTCAAATTAGCAAGCTAATGTAGTATATATAAAAAAATAAAAAGCAGTTCTACTCAGATCTGTGCTAAGAGCTTTCATTTCATCATAATATAAAACAGCAGATCCGTCACCTTTCTCTATTCAGTACTCTTGATTTCGAGGTTGAAGTGAAAATTAGAAGCTGTTCATTCTGGCTCACAGACTGGGTTGCATTTACTTAGTCTTATTCCATGACAGTAGGATGGAAAGAGGTCAGTAACACTGGTAAGTACTTATATCCTGCATCTGATTTTTATTTATTTATTTTTAAGTTCTTTCATAGTGCTTTGGCTTTTTATCAATCTGTAATTCCTGAAAAAAAACCCTACATTGTGTATTTTGTAAAAGGCTGAATCTTAAGCAGAAACGCAGTGATTCCTTGAGAATGCTTGTATCAGATGTTAGAGCTCCTTCAAGAATGAATTAATTACTTAAAGTAGAAATTCTGTAATAGGAAAGGTTTCTAGATAATCTGTGTATTTCATAGCATCACTGGAACATTTTGTGTGTTGCTTTCTCTGTCAGCCTGGTTCAACAAGCAGTACCAGATAAGACATGAATCTCTTCAAGATGTTATTTGCATTATGTGCATAGCAAAACATTTAACAATCTCATTACTCTTCTGGTAAATGGTAGAGAAGGTAGATTTTACTTACTGAAAGCAAACTATTAGACAAAATACAATGTTATGGTTAATCATTATGAAAGACTTAAAAAGATCTCGGAATACGAGATGCAACAAGGAAGATCAGAGTGAAAAACAAATTCTTAAGGAAATTACGTAGATTTTTTTTTCCCTTGGGAAAGTTTTTATCAAATTAAAACCAGGGGCTTAATTTTTCAGGATGAAGGGTGAGGGGGAGTAGGGGAGATGATCATAGTGTCACCTCCTGTTGCTAAGTAACAACATCTCCTGGCCATTTTTATCTGATAAAGGAAGTCCAGTTGACGTTATGCATTATTCATCAGAGTTCCAATCAAACAATCAAAATTGTTTGCTTACACTGGGGACATTTAGTAAGATCAAAGAAACCTTCCTTGAAACTACTGGAGCTTACACCACTGCCAGGCAGCTCTCGCTACTCTGCAGTAAGTACCGTTTCTGGTTTGGGAGTGCTACAGTAAAGAGAATGCTGAGGAATTTTGAAAGTTTTCTTACCAGGACAAGCTTCTGAATTTTAGGAAGGACTGCATTTTGATTGATGAAAACTGAACAGAAGGGAAAAGGGAAAGCTTTGGAACCCTGGTTTCCTGATTTTTGCCACTGTAATTAAAAGAATTCCTTGAAGCAAGGGTCAGATTCCTGCCTCAAACCTTTCTGCTAGGTTTGCACGGAAAAGAACTAGAGGTATTTTTGTATGTCTGTCTTAAAATAAATGTTGTGCAGAGCTGTTTGTATGCTTATGATTATATGCTGTAGCTAACTGAGGTGTGGATGAGAGAAATAGATTGTGTGTTTTCTGCTAGTTATTCACAGTAGAAGAAAATGCAGAAGGTAGCAAGAAGGCTGGAGAAGGGTCATGATAATGTGCATAATCCCAGGAACTCTGCCCAGCAGAGGAAAACCTGACTCAGTGTCCACCTTGAGCAATTATATTGTAGGATCTAGACAGATCTGAGTTTCAGAAGAATGCCAAACATACAAACCTTAGCTAAGAAGCTGTGGTAGGAGTAGCCTAACATTTCTTACTGATTGCTCTTATCACATTTTTTAAAACTGATGGTGAGATGTTCTGTTGCCGCTTCTGGTCAATACATGGGGAGAGGGAAGGCAAGGTTGGCTTTTGGTCATTTAGATGGAATGAAAAGCAGTGCACTAGAAAGGACTAAGGAGCACAAATGCTACTTTTAATGCAGTTTTTTACAGTAGTGCCTACTCAGGAGGTGCCAGCTCTGAATCTGGCTAAAGGAGTTCTCTGCCCCAAGCTTTTCTGATCTTCTTTTTAAGAACAAATGTAACAGGCAGGTGAATCTAAGTATGTAGTATGAGAAATTGAGACTGTGGCTAGCATAAAGGTGGTGGTACTAGGAATATTGTTAATAACTGCAGTAGGACTTGTCTTTAATGATTTTAGACAAGGATTTAAAACAAACACCCTAAAATAGAAAAGGATACCTATAAAGACCTATGAATAGTGATTTGAAAATTATTTGACCTTAATATGCCAAATGAAGTACTTCAGTGACTGCCTACACAATTCTTTCCACAAACAAACTCACTAGTTTTTTTCTGTCTACCGTCTCTGTAATCTTTCACAGGAATCTGACTGATCATCCATACCGGAGTAGTGTATAAAGATATACAGTTCCTTCAAAATGGACTACTTTTTGGATGTCGAGTCTGCTCAGAGACTGTTTTACAGTCAAGGAGCTCAAGGTAAGAAACTCTGGTACTGATTCAGAAAATGACTATTTTAACTGTACAGTTATCGTGTATAAGGCCAGACAAGGGCCAGTCCTTGTGGCTGACCCACCAAAGTGTACACAAGCCACAGGGAAAGGTGTTCAAAATGTTTGAGTTGTGAAAGGAATTACAAGAAGAGTAATGACAGGGTTGATCTGCCCTCTCAGAGGATAAGGAAAGGTGTGAAAGCTGTTGGGTGTGCAGCAGGAGTGAAAGGAACTGCCAAGATCCAGAATATGCTGTTGCAGAATCCAAATGAACAAGTCAGAGGGGACAGCAATGGCCCGCTGCTAGCTATGTAAACCTGTGGCGTCCTTCCCCTTCTCCCTTGCTTGTTGATGCTGTCAGGATCATAATATGGTATTAGTCAGCACTGCAGGAATTGGTTTGGGAAACTCTGAGGCAGTTCAGCACGCTGTATGTAACCAGCAGGCTCTCACTGGTTTGCATCCTTCTCTGTGAAATGCTGCCCTCCCTGCCCCCCACTCCAAGCAGCAGCAGTGTGAGAGAGGGAAACAGTAATCAAGCTTCTTTGCTTTAGTGTAGTTGAGACTTGTTCACGACACAGATGATATTTTTGGTAAAATTGGTTCATGTTTTTCTCACCAGTTCTATTTCTGGATAAAATTTGCAACTTCAGAGAGAAGGGTTTTTTGTTCCTTAAACTTTAAACACAGTATTAAATGGAAGAAAATGAAGAACCAAGTAGCTCTACCAGCCTTTTTTGTTATTACATACTGCCTGTTTTCTGGAAATGCAATCCAACTTTTTTTATTTATTAATTTCATCACTTGCTAATGAAATTCAAAGTCTAGCCAATAGAGTTCTGCCAGCCTTGTGGAGGCCGTTCTCCCAGAGGAAGACCTAATCCACCCAAGGGGGTAGAACCATGGGGATCAGTACCACCTTGGCTCAGCAGAGGAGTTGCTGCCTAACACACATTGCATTGCCCAGCTGCTGTCCCAGTTGTAGTAGATTTTCATCTGTAAAAGTCACAGAAAAGCCTTCTTGTCACAGCATAGCCTCCTGCATTGAACAACAGAGGCAAATGCTAAGCACGTCAAAATCAGGGGGTGGGGAAAATGGCTGGGGCACTGACTGATTTTGCAATGCAATAGGCACCTGAGAGTTCCTACAGATGTAATATTAAAATAAGTTCCTCAATATCCCTATGAGAACAAATCTCCTTCTCTTTTATAGAAAATAAAATCTGCAACTTACTGTTTTACAAGCTATAGCAATTTATGGACAGCATCTCTATGCACTACAAGGTACAGAGGGAGCTACAAAAGGAGTATGCATTCATGCAATGAAAGTCTATTACAGTAACATACACAAGGTGACTAATAGGGTTGTATAGACAACCTTCACTGTAAGTATTTCCAAGAAGGCAAATGAAAACCCCCCATATTTGGAGAAATGGTATTTTTAGCATATATAGAAATGCTTGTACTGATTGGTAAGACGCATGACTGAAATTTTAATCTTAGCACCTGCTTGATTTTTTTAAAAAATGTAATTATTTTGCCTTTTAAAAATGCAAAATGAGGGGGAAAATCCATCATGCAGAACTGTATTCCTTGATACAGAAGTCATCAGCAGGGGGTTGACCTTTAGATCTGTCATGCGGGTTTCTAACCCTTGGCCAAAACAAGTACATTGTGACTTGGGGATTTTTTTTTTTTGTCCCCCTGCTTGTGAATGTTTTAGGAAAGATGCCAACGACATGCTTCCACTGTGCACCAGAGCCTAGTACAAAGGCTCCTAAACCCTAATTACCTCCACAAGTGGAAACAATACATTGACATAAGAGCCAGGCTGCACTTACACTCTGCCCACTTCCACTCTTCACCTTTCTTTTTGCTCCTTTTACTGCATTTTCCCTAGCTCCTGTCCTTTACATCTCTTATCACTCATGCTTGTGAGACCTCTTCCCCAAACTGCCTTTGTCTCTCTGTGTTTGAGGTCAGCTGCTTTCTAACAAGCAGGGAAATTGTTCTAATCACAGAAGTGACAACACTTCTGCTCTACATTGTCAAATGATGCAACACAGCAGCCCCCTGGCAACAGGAGAGGTGCTGGAGTGGAAGGATGGATGGACAACCCTGCTAGCAGTAGGTGTGGCAGACTAAGTGTGGCCTGTGCAGAGAGAGGTAGAAGGCTTTCAGGAGGCTTTCACTGTCTGAGGTAACACTGAGCATCTCTGAGGTGACAGAGATGACTTCAGAAGGTTAAATAATAAATCTCTGGAAGAGCTTCACCATCAGGTTTTCCTGTAGCAACTGACTTTATCATTAGCCCCAGACTTCTTGACAGTAGCCTCTCCTTCCTCTGAGCTATCTTACCCCCATGCACAAGGAACTAAACCGTACTGAATGTGAATTGTTACTGCCTGCATAGCTCTGATAACTCCTGTTGTCCTTGTATGTTGAGCCAAATTTTAAGGCTGTCTTCCAAAGAACAGGCATTTCTATAAGAGATTATGGCATGATTTCTTGAAATATGGGCAAAAATAACACATTTCTTTCCTTATCTGCCTTCTGAAAAACAGTTAAGCTGTGTTAGCTATAACTTTCTGGGAAAAAAAAAAAAAAACAACCCAAAACCAAACAAAAAAAAAAAAAAAAAAAATGCATTGAATGTGAGGCACACATCCACCACAAATAGCACAGCTCAAGTAGCTAGTCTGGAACTGAATAGAAGGTCTTCAAGAGAGCATTACCACCAGATCTTCCGAATGGGGTCACAAGTAGCTGTTTGATCTTTATATAATAACATCATGCTATTAGCAAGTCATGCTATCAAACAGCATGTGTATATGCATTAAAACTGCATTATGACAGGAATGAGTGAAAGAAGACTAGTGTTCTGCCAATTAATTAGAAACAGCATAGAGCATATTACATGTATCATTATTATTACTTTAGTTATATTATTTGCTACTGCATTATAAAATGCTCTGATTACAGACTGTAAAATGGGGATTTATCACCCACTTACTCTTCCTGTGATATTTGAAGATTTCTGCTTTTTAATCCTTTGATACTCCAAATCAGGAAAAAAAAACCCTTGCCAATGTTTTCATATTAATGATATGACAATGTTACAAATGGCAGCTGTAAAGCACTCATTCTCATCTGTACCCACTCCTTGTGGGTGGAGGAAAAGGGAAGGAATAGGACCATAAACTGCTGGGAAGGAACTCAGAGCTATGATGGCATTGTTAGCAGATGTTATCAAATCCCAGCTGACATCATGTCTCAGGTAGTTGAATGCAGGACACTGACCTCAGCAAACGGACTGAAACAGGGTTTTGGTCCCCAGCACTAACCAGCTCTCAGTCTCTTCCTGCCTGCACTAACACCCACACCTCATCCCTACTCCTGCAGAAAGCTGTAGAACTGCCTTTTCTGCTGTAGGGTAGGAGGAGAGAGGTGTTACCTTAATCAGCTGCCTCCTCTCCCATCTTCTCCTTCTGCAGAAGCAGACATCACCTCACTCCCGTGGGCTGAACACAGTACAGAGGATGTTTGGCCATTCAGGCTGCATCTAGTGTTCAAACAGCTGTTGTCTGTTTCCTCCAAGAAAAGTGAAGCAGGAGGGATGGAAAAGTCACAAAAGCTGGATCTGGCAGTAGGATTATCCAGATTTAAAAAGCTTTGTAAATGAAGCCAGCTGGCTGTAGTCTTCAGAAACAATCCAGAAATATCCTGAACTCTGCAGTTCTCCCTGACTGTCTTTCTGTGGCCATATGTTGGGATCTAGGAGATGGGAGGTGTCCTTGCCAAGTGCATAATGCCTGCTGACACATCTGCAAATCAAAAGCAGGAAAGAAGGGACTGTGATCCCCTGGGCTCAGGCCCTTGCTCTAGGAAAGTCTGAATCTGAAATCTAGGCATGGAGGTGTACTTCACTTACCAAAAAAGTCTCTTCCTTTTGAAGTGTGTGGAAGATACTAGGTATTCTTGGATATACATGTATTCTAAATCCAAATCTACCATAGCTTTCAGCCATGAGGTCTGAATGTATACAGTGGGGCCTGGAACAGGATTTGACTCACTTATTCCTTAGGGGTCCTCAGTGAAGATGTTTCTGCCTAAGACTTCTGACTAGTCTGGCATGTATCAGTGGAAAGAAACGGTCCCTTTAAGAGCAAGGTTCACCTAATTTTAGACATCTTCCTTGGGTTAATATAAATCTTGTCTTATTTTCTCTACTGATTACAAAAGCCTGGACAGCTAACTTGAATGAAAGATGACTATGCTAATGGCATTTGTTTGCATAGAGGAATTGCGTGTTGAGAGATGAGACCTAATTCAGGAAAGGGAGTAACTTCCCCCAAATGGTCAAGTTGTAATCTGAAGCTGTAAATGTGCAGATCCCATCCTGGATGTAGCCTACTTTTGAAAACACGTCAGCTTTGATCTTGAAGTTCTACTTGAAAGAAGTTATGCTTTGGGGCATGAAAAGAAAGACCTCATATTTGACAGAGCTGAGAAGGCTGGCACTGAGGAGCAGCAGAAGCAGGCTGCTCCTTAATGGAAAGCAAGCCAAGAGTTAGCAAGAAGGGCAGAAGCAGCGGCCTTGCCTGTGAGAGGTAAAACACTGCAGCATACAAGCAGGGTAGGTCTGGTGACAGTCACCAGGTGCAACTAAGAGTTCAGATTGTCAGTCAAGACCATGGTGATGAGGCAGGTATGAGGCCAAGCAGGACATCCAAGTCAGCAGTTTGGATGCAGATCAGTGAGGAATGTAGCCACACACAGCCTTGCTTAGCAAGTGGGCAACGGCCAAAGTGCAAATGTAGCTCCCAAAAGAAGGAAAGACACAGCTGTTGAGGCTTCTTGCCACTTTCTCAAACAGCTCCAAAGCTGATCTGGGTTCTTAAGCCATTGTCTCCAACATTTGTGCCATGTCAGAGAGCCTGCCTTGAGCATAGCCAACTGCACTGTGTGCAGGGAGTGCATGGCTGTGGGTACCTAGCTCTCACCTAGGCTTGATCAGGATTAAGAAATGAGGAACCCTTCTGTTCCATTATACACAAGGGGGTGAAGCTCCCTGGATAAACTCTAAGAGTGAAGAATGACTTCTGCCCAGTAGGCAGGATGAGGGCTTTAGTGTCATCATAATCAGGGAGTTGCCCATCATATACTGAGCATAGCACTCTTCCGCAGCCATGAGTTTGATTGATGGAGGAAGTCCTAAGACTCACATCCTCTCTTGGCACCTTTAGTAACCCCACACCACAGCCTGACAGGATAGGCTGAGCATTGTGCAGCAAGGATACCATTTGGGGCTGCATGTGTCCACCTCTGCACTACAGTCAGACCCTCTGGTCCCTGCTCAGATTCCAGGTTCTGCTCTCAGGTGACTTCTGCCTCAAGGATAAAAAAACTGTTTAATTTTCTGGAGATGCATGCATCCACTTCTCCAGTCTTATCTCCTTTCGCACCAGCAGGGCACACCAGCTTAAAGTTAGCTGCATTAATTGAATATTTCCAAGATGCTCTTACATACCTTGAAATGCTTGCTAGTCCATTTGGCAGGATACACTGTGCTGATTTAAATAACTGAACAAAACTCTTTTGAAGGTTTATCTTAAACTATCTTTTGTATCTATACATAATTTACAGATCCATTTACATTAGGTGTGCTTTTACTGGTTGCAACAGTCCTGCAATCTACTCGATGAATGTAAGGAGTGAGTAAAAAATGTTAAGAAGAAAAAATATGGAAATAAAAATAGAGCACGTACAGCCAAGGGTAACAGATGCATAAGACTGTATAGGCAGATAGGGAATAATTATTCAAAAGATTTCTGCAAATCCCTCTTCTTGATCAGTTTTCAAGGTTTAATAAAATACTCTCAGGTACAGTTTTAATTCCACATTTTCCTTTTACACTCTGTCTTCAAAATACAGTTATTTCACTGTACTTAATTTTTGCTCATTTATTTTAATTCCCACAGCACTGAATCATTCTAGATGTTTGACTTTAATCACTGCTGACTACTCAGTGCTTCTTCCCTTCTGCTTTTGCATATTGAATGTCCAGCATTTTACAAAAGTGCATTCCTGCCGTATCTCCAGATCCTAATCCAGAAAGATTCCACTGAAGATGTTCCTTGGCTAAAGTAACATTAGGACTCTCCATCCACCAAAATTTTATGATTAATCATCCTGTAGACTAACATATTTTCAAAGTTATGTTATTTTGCAGGTCTTTTTTTTTATTCATGTGATGTCACTAATTCTTAGACTAATAACACTAATAACAGAAGAATTAGTAGCAGCAAATGTGCATTTCTGAAGCAATTTTTCTCCCCTTAAATCCCATGAAGTAACTTTTAAACACCAATCTTTCCTCATCTTTTTTAAACTCTCCCCCCCACACACACCCCTTCCTACCTCCTACTCTGGCATATCCCCAATATTGAGAATTTAGGAACAGGCAACTGAGTGCCAGGATCAGAGTCTCTGGCTTTGCAGAGTCAGGCAGCCTAGCTTCCCCAATTGCATAAAAATAGCTCATGATGAGCTGCAGTAACTGTATTTTAGCAATTTTTTGTTCATTTATTTCAATATTCAGTCAGCCAAATACAAGTCAGAAGAAAAAAGCATCTCCTAATTCTCCATGGCATATCTGAATAAAACTAGGATATTTCAGATCCAGTTCTCTGTACCCCTAAATATAAAAAACTTCAGAAAACCTATGCATGGATCACACTTGAAAGATTGCATTCTGAAAACTAAATGTATTTTTTTTCTACTAAAAAATTAATTTTAAATAACTAACCCTCCTCTTACCCCTATTTCACAATAATTTAGCTGATTTAATTTTTTATTTTGAATAGTCTGCTTTCTGAAATCTATGTTTTTGGACACAACAGCTGAGGAACAAGCATGATTCCTTTAAAATGTAGCAAAAAATGTTACTTAGGTATATTGCAGACATTTACCCAAATATCACAAGCCAGCATAATGAACGTGTGTGTGAAAGTGGACATGGAACTGTTGGAACAAGTCCAGAGGAGGGCCACGAGGATGATCATGGGACTGGAGCACCTTCCTTATGAAGATAGGATGAGAAA
>JANRGW010038945.1:0-59642 GCA_024733675.1 Psilopsiagon aymara
CCAGGAGCAGAGGGAAGAAAAAGGGGGAAGTGAGTGAACAAACTGCGTGGCTGATTTATGGCTTAAACCACGACACCAAATTTTTTTTTTTTTTGCCTTAAAATTCTACTGTAAAATATCACTGACTTTATACGGTTTACATGGGTGAGATTTGAAGGCATCATTTGGCACTTAATTGGGCTGTGTGTTTGGGAACACATTTCCTGTAATGTACTTAACATGCTTTAAATCCAGTTTCTCTGAGACACATTTGGGACTTTATGAAGAATAGCAAGGATGTCTGAAAGCAGATTTCAGAATTTCTGTGTGCAACTGAGGTGAAATTAAAATGCAAAGCAAGTGAAAAGTGCTTGGTATTGTAAAGTTTTCTTTTCAATTTTAAGCATTTTGATATGCACACATTTGTTCTCAGCAGTGCAGTAGAGCATTAATTGCTTTGATAAAAAAACTTCAATCAAACTTTAGTTTCAGTGCAGCTGAGTTTAAACACAGTGGAAAGAGGATGTTTATACATCTTTACCTGATTCCATATAGGCTTTATTCATTTTTAATCCCAGTTTTTCCCAATGCTTTCATGCATGAAAATCTCAGGGTTCTTTCATTGGTGTCGTCTTGTGTAACAGAGGTGTACCCTTGTATTGCAAGAGGGCTTCCCAGTGAACTGAACATTATGGTATGATATACAACAGCCCTATGATAATAATTTAACATCTCTAGTGCGCTATTGATTAGGAGTTAACTAGGTCAGGCCCTATTGTACTAGGCACTGTAGAAGCCTATAAAACATTTGCCCTTGCTTCAAAAGCCCTTGCTTCAAAAAGCCTATACGTTCAGCTTGTGAGTGTGGACCTATGTTATCAAGAGGGATGAATAGGAAACGGCTGAGTTGTAAAACAGCAGCAAGATGAGAGTTGGCAGAAATTGTGTCAATCCTGTTCATATAATATTTTTGCATCTTGAAGGAGAAAACCCTATGAATGAAGAAATTGGAAATACAAGGGAAGAGAAAAAAAGACTGAAGGAAAAAACAGGAAATGGAAATTTGATGTTTTGGCAGAATGACCCTGGGAATAAGAGACTTCTGAGAGGGGCTGGAGATACTGAGAGAAAATAGACAACCACTGAGTGAAAAATATGATCAAGAAAATAATTTTGTCCAGCTGTTCTCCTTATATTTGACTGATCTAAGGCAGGACCACTGTTAAGACACACTGTATACAAACCACTGTATGTGGTCAGTTACCATTTCTTTATATAAAATGTGAATTGATTTATGTTAATTGCAATGCTGCAACCTAACACTTAGAAACAAACCAAACCCACTAGTGGAAAGAATAGCAGTTTTACTTCTTAACCTTTCAATGTACCTTTATTTTCTGTTCTGTAATTCCTTTCATATGCTTTCTGATGAAGAAATTCAGGTGCTTTATACTAATTTCATTTCTCTATTGCTGTTATTTGGCAATTAGTGACTGGAAAAGTCTGTCGTTGCTGAATTTATTCATGTATCAACAGCTTTCTTCATTAGAATCATGCCTGTTAATGAATTCTTTCCTTCAATTTTAAGGTATGTAAATGTTTTCTCAATAGAAGTTTCAGGATTTTGGATCTATGAAGTTGTTTGGGGTTTTTTTTGTTTTGTTTTTTTTATTTTTTTTGGGGGGGTGTTTTGTTTTTTTTTTTTTTCTTTTTTTGGTATGATACCATCATAAATCAGTTTGCAGCCATTTAGTTCACAAAAAGTACATCTTCACTCAGACAACAAAACATTTCTAGTGAGTGTCTAGTAGTCTTATATCCCAGGCATGTCACCCATATTAAATTAACTTTGGTTCAGATAGTTTGCGGTGGTTCAGTGTAAAAGTAAAGCTTATAAAGGGGCATTGGTGGGAAAGTTTTGCATTAAGCAGTGTTGTTACTATGCTGGTTTAGAAACTAAACAGATAAATAAATATTTTTAATAAATTAATTATAAAAAAAACAGCACTGTGCAGAGGCAGATTCCATGCTGATTGTTTAAATCCCATGTGAAGTTCTGGTAGAACCTTGCCCTAGTTAAGTTAAAAATAAAAAACAAAAGAAAAAGAATTAAGAGCAAACAAACATTCTTAATTCCCTTTTAATAACCTTTAATTTGACTCTGGGTTTTCTTTGAATTAATATATTTCATCAGTTTTTTTAACTCTCTTCCATTTTATGATGAAATTTGTGATATAAATTTCCAAAATGCCAAATTCAATTTTATGCCTTACAATGAATAAAGTTTCTTCTTTGAATATAGAATCTTGTGCATTCAGCTACTTTGGTCTGACCCCATGATTTGCAGAAATCTAGGTTTGTAAGAGACAAAATGTTTTCTTAGGAAAAAACGTCCTGGAAATACATAAATATCAAAATGATGGGTAAAAATATTCTAGAAGGAAGTTATTAGGCAAGGAACTTCACACCTGTTGTTTTGTTTATGTTGTTTTATTTTTCCCTTATAGTGTAAAAGGAGACAGGGTTCATGATTCATATGCTCTTAACTATGTTGTTTTGTAAATTGTGCTTGTCAGAATGAAAGGAGGTATTCTATAACTCTAGTGTCCTTAAATAGAAAATCAGATTTTCATTGTAATTAGCAAAGAATCAGGTTTTGTCTAACTGAAGGTGATACCGAATTAAATTAGTATTTCACTGAATATAGGAGAGACTTAGGGCTACAAGGATGCTTAAACTAGAATTTTGCTGTGTATAGGGGCTATAGAGATAGAGTCTGTGTAGAGGTTATAGAGGTAAGGAAGGCAAGCAACAAGGGAACCAGATTTCTTCTCTCAAACCAGTAGAGGCCTTCCTCCTGTTGATAAGGCCTGAGAAATAGGTAAATGGCTGTGAAAGAAAACTACTTGAGGAGCCTCTTATGGTCATAAATTAGACCAAACAAGAGCATGTAGTTAATTGGAAAGACTAAAACCACATTCCATTGTCCTTAACTAACATATTTCCATAAAATGATAAAATAAGTAGGGGTATTTCTCCCCAAACAATAATCACAACCCCTAGAGACCACTCTGCAAAATTCACAGCGCCTTATCTACCCAAATTGCCATACATGAGTAATGAGATTTGGGTGGCCATTTTGTGGAATTATAATGAATGTGTATGTAATGAAGATGCATAGCTGTAAACTGTCTTTTCTCGGTGTGCCTTACAGGTGAAGTGATTCCCCATGCACTCAGTACTGTAATAAAGTAATGTCAGCTTTCTAACCTGCCATTCTGGTTAGAAAGTTTATTTCCCAGATTTCGGTGGCAAAGGTACGTGTTTTGTTCCAGAAACCAGTCAGTAACTGCGAAATATCTTTAGGCAAGAGACATTTCTGAATGCCATGCTGTACATATGGTTTATACATTTACCTTTGACTTTCTACTGCATAAAAAGTAAGAACGAAGGTCAGATATTTTCAAAATTACTCATACTGCATCTGTTTATCTGCCTTTGTCTCTTTCATGTGTGTTATGTATGTAAGAGTCATATGACACTGTGTCTTAGCAATGAGATGGATCACTAGTAATGTCTCAATTTGCTTACAAATTTTCAATTGCAGGCATAGATTTTTGGATATATGAGAGATCTGGCATAGTTTCTGAGGAGTTTGCAGAGGGCAAATGTCTCAAATAATATTAAAGGAGGGGCAGCATGGTGTTGAAATAAAGACAGATGTTGAGATGTAGTTCTTTTTAAATACTTGGAGTGATTTTAGAATTTAGAGAATTTCCTGGCTATATTAAAAGAACTGACTTATATATTTTTTATTAAAATTCATCAACAAAAATCAAATAAATAAATTTAATCTATTAGGGGTGTATGTGAATCCAAGCCATTTTTTCTCATGTTTCAGTCTCATTGCCATTTCTGCTTTGTGGATTTTAACTCAGGTTTTTTTTGAGCATTGTTAAAATGGTCGCTATGTTATGATTGGTATTCCTAATGCTGTTATATCATTGTGCATGATGTTTAATATGTCCTATGTATGTACATGCATCTGTACATTGTCTTTCTGAAGAGCTACCTTGATTATGGTTAACGAGAAAAATGATTTTGCTGTTTAACATGGTGACCATGGGCATTTACATTTTATTCCATGGCCTTAACAATGTTCCAGGTAGCTCAGATGCTGTGCTTGTGGTCAAAAAATAGCCTCTACGTATAGGTAGCATTATTTAGCTGCTTCAGCCAGACTAAAGCTATTCACTATGTACTAGTGAAAATATACATGCGGCTTTCAATGTAGAAATGAGTTATTTAAGAGTGACTTCACAGACAGTGCAGATGAAGTCTAAACTTGAGTATCTGCACTGGAAACAACTGATGATATTCTGATCTTTGAATGAAAACATACTATCTGCATGTCTGAGCTGAGCAGATGTTTTGGATATGCTTAATGACTATCCCACAGACTTTAGATATTTGCCAATCTTGCTTGGAAGACATTTTATTCAACATAAATGTAAATAAAAGCAGGCATTTAGAGACTCATCTGTAGATGCAGATATCTGATAAGATGTTTTGGTGAAACAGATCCCTTATGGGTGTTAGGTTAATTAAGTAAAGACAATAATAACTAGTTAATGGGCAATTCATTAGCTGAAATAGGATGAAATTGATCACATGATTTACTGTGAACCGTTTACTAAGCTTTAAAAACAGGCTGAATTTAAAAGTTATTACAATGATAGCATTCATAACAAGATATTCTAGTTTCAGAGAATAATTGAAATAGTTTCTTCATGAAAATTTACCGATTTAGGTCTAAGTCGTTCAGTCAGTTCAGATGTGTGTGCCTCCGAACACTGATACTTATGGCCTGTCTGTATCTGTCCTACTTATAACAGCATGAATTCAGGTCTAACATGCCTTTTAAAATTTAATTTTGTTATTTGACGAGATGAACACAAGTTAATCACTTTGGGCTTTTTAGAGCACTAAAAGCAGGAAAGAGCTTATTTGTTTCCTTACCAAAAAAACAAAACAAACAAACAAAACAAAACAAAAATCCACTGTTGCTGAAATTTCATTACAATATAAAAAAACCTTAACACTTCATTTAGATGAAAACTTCCTCATGACTGTGAGAAAAAAAATGAGAGTACAGAATTATTCCGGAAATTCATTTCCTTGTCAAATCACATTTGGCTTTCTGTGCATTCTTGTAAAACTTTCATACCAGCTTGGGTAAACTTTTTATATCCCTGATCAACACTTACACTGAGACTACTTTACATCCCAGTGCCAATATAAAGTAGGTCTGAAACTGTGCATAAATTATTTTACTGCAACAGAAATGATGTAGAGTGTCATTATTTTTAAAATGAGAATTAGATTCTGCTCTCCCTGTGCCAATACATTGATGTTTTGATATTACCAGAAAGAAAACCAACAAAAATATGCTCATTCCTAGCATATTTTCCAGTTTTAAAAAATATACTGAAAAGTTTCATAAAATCTTAATATTTAGCTTTATTGCTTCTTCAGTCAAAATGTGGAAACGGTGTTTCAGTAAATTCAACAATTATGCCTTCTGATCTCCAAAATATTATCATGTTCATAGTTCATGGTGTTTTCAGTGCATCTGCTAAATTTTGTTAGTTTTCTTCCCCTGCTGAACATGTATTTCTTTTGTAGTGATATTGTATATTGCGGTGTTTCTCATTTACAGAGACTGAAATTATTCTCACTTTTTCTTATTTCTTTTTTTCCTTCTGTTACTGAGCAGTCACTTAGCATTCTCTTAATGCAGTGGGGCAGAGTTCTCAGAAGGAAAAGTATATTCAAGGGAATTCTGTTAACGTAGTCTGGACTACTTTGAGTAACTTGGGAATAGGTATGTACTAAGGCATTTAAGGAAATCAAGGTTTGAGCCATTTGCCATCCAGTCTTATTGGAGGACTGATCTATTTCCAGTGACAACGGCTGCAGGGATGATGGTAATAACATCTGCAACATCACCAAAGATTTTAAATCTTCACATTCAAAGTTCTGAAATAATCTTACAGATGTCTTTACCTCATTACGTGGCTACTGGGGGATTGTCTCATCTGGTGTGCTTTGCAGACGGGTGTACCTTTAACAAGCAATCTGGCATTAGCCTTCTGCTTTTGCCGCTGGAAAGCAGAGAATTGCTGTATATCACTGATACTGTTAATTACACTGCTGTGCTAGGCATCATTAAAGCCTAGAATGCTGAAAGGCATATCAGGAGGATTCATTTTTACTTAAGTGAATCTGTATTAAGCAACTCAAGAAAACAGTTGCAAGTAATAACCAGTTTTCTTTTTTCCCCATAACCAGTGATTCAAGATGAAAGGTGTTTACTTCAAACCTCCTTGTCGGGCTAAACTTAATTTAGGAAAAGCTGTCTTAATTTTTTAAAACTTGTTACTTTGTTATGCTAAGAAGTTTCTAGAGATAATAGCGTATTGTACAGCTGAAAAGCTGAGGAATTCCTTTCATTTCAACCCTGGAAGACTAAGATCATTAAAAGAGAGGAGACACAAGACCTGGACATATGTACGACAGTGATTTGATGTCTGTGATAACATATCTGCGTGAAAGATATGTCAGCTACAGTGCATTTTCTCATGTTCTACTTTGTAGCTTCTTTGGTATGAGTATTACTGAGAGTAAGTAGGCAGGAAATGGTTTTCTTGCCCACTGAATCTTTAGTGGGGCAGATGTGCTCCCTCTTGGAAGAGTTTAAGGTGCTTTTTGGTGAGCAGTGGTGCAAGTCTTCTCTTTGTAAATAGATATATGCTCTAGGAAGTGTCACTCATATCACAGACTCTTGACAGACTGTGAGATGCCCTAATGACCTTTTCTCCTCTGCTTTACCACTGTATATTACCATGGGCTTGTGCTAAATGAGCATTTGCTGTACATGTTTGGGCCTGCATCTATCCCACCTTCCACTGCTTTTCCTTCTTTGCCCTTTCCCCTGCCTTCTCTAGGCAGAAATGACTTTGAAGGCACTGAGGTTTTCCTGTCTTAAGGATATTTTAAAACTCTTTAGGTTTGGTTCAATTCAGCAATGAAATTTTCCATGTAAATCTTGTACATAGTCTGAGGTGGATTTGTAAGAGACTTCTCTTTAGAATCAAAATAGGTAGGCCCATACTAGATCTTGTATACTTCATAAGTAGAGATGTTTTTATAGCTTTGTGGTGCCTCAGCAACCTTATAGATTAGAAAATGTGAAATTCCCTGTATTGTGAATAGAGGAAAGTATGACATTTGAGGGAGAACAATCTAGAAAACCTTAAGAAAGATGTCTAAGGTTATCTAAGAGTTGTTTTTTTGGTTTTGTATTTTTTTGGGGATGGTGGTTTTTTTTTGGTGTTTGTTTTTGGGGGGTTGGGTTTGGGTTTTTTTAAGTCTCTGCTAGAAGATGGAGTAAGAAAAATAAACTTTTTGCAGCACAGGCTTTTTATTTTTTTCTCTCTGGAAAGTTCAGTGCTTGGTACAATTTATATGCCAGGTTATTCCCAACTACAGTCAAAACATTTTATTATGTTGAAGTGAACAAGGCAAAATTCTCTTTTAACTGAGTCTGTACTTTGGGAAGAAGAATTTTCCCCCAATGCATATTAATTGCATTAAATAGAATACTATAAGGAAAAAAGAACAGCATGAATCCAATTAAATGACAAAAGAAAAAGGTTTGGGGTGAAAATCCAACAAAATTTCTTTATTTAATGAGAATAAAACCAGGCTGTAAATATCATGGTCAAAAGGAACTGTGCAGTTCTGCTTTAAACTCCAGAGTTTAATAACCTGGAGCAGCTACTGTTTTCTGACAAAAGTACCTTTATACCTGGCAATAACATGCTCATGTGAACTTTGTAAATTGAAATAGCAGCATTGCAGGCCTGCTGTTTCTTCTTACCGCTTTTAGCAACCTCCTTGACCAACAAATGTAACTAAGTATTTTACATAAAAATTATGCCAACAAGTGATTTAAATCTAAAGGAATATTCTAAAAGTGAAGTGAGATTCTTTTAAAGAAAGTATTTTAATACTTGACTGGGGATTTAGGGTGTTTCTCTAAGTTTTCTAAAGAGGTATACATGTTCTTGGTCATTACCAGCCAAATGGGTATTTACCAAACTAGAAGAGTGATGTCAAAATATGTCTTGGTAGCCCTTGCTCTTTAAAATGATACATATATATAGGCAAATTTGCATGACTTTGTTTTTTTCCTTTTATTTTCCATAAAGAAATAAAAGTTATTTTAAGGTTATGTAAAATTTTGATAGAACCATAAATATTGTTATTTCATTATAGAACCTGTATTCTTTTAAAATGAAAAATTAAAAAATTGGACCAAAGAATCAGGACATATTCACAGAGTTTCAACTGTTAAAACTTTTATATTTGCATTTTTTTAAAAACAAAAAGTAGTAACTGAGTTTTATTTAAAATTAGTGGCCAATGGTGGAATTCTATTATTTTAGGGAATAAAGTAGACCAAAATAAAGTAGAGAGTAAAATGTCATATAAACCACCTCATATATTATAAATGCATGTAATCTCACATTCATGTGAATAAATATGACTTGTTACATGTACTTTTGAATTGGATTTCAGGAGGAGAGGAAAAGGGAAAAGCAAGAATTTGGATGCAGTCAGTTCAAATTGACTACCACTGTAATTTGAATTGCAGCAAGTTTTTCAGAAGCAAGCACTTGTTACTGCCTGAATGTGTACTAGAGTATCCTGGGACTGCATTTATTATGGCATCTCGTATCTCTAGAATGTGTAACAGAATTATTTGAGAGTTGGTTAACTAGTTCTTATGTATGTAGGCCCACAGATTTTTGTTACACATTTTCTATTTTTAATCAGAATTTTGTATTCATAACAAATAAAATCTTGTCCCAAAATTACATTGCATATTGAGATTTTTTTTTTTTTTTTAAACCACCATAAATTATATTGCTAGGGTTGGAAATTTTATTGAAATTCAGATCTTTCATTACTAAATCGTTAGGTTAAATGGATGATATCTTACAGTTCTGTAGCATTCACGCTTTATGGTTATCTATGATTAATGCTCAATTTAACAAATTATGGGTTCTCCTGACAAGACAATTTTAGGAAGAGGTATATAAAGAGATGCGTGGCGGCAATTTTTACATGTATTCTGTTAACATTTTGTTTTTTCCTCTGAGAAAATTGCCCTGAGAAATTAAACAACTGAAGTCTTTATGTTCCATATTTAACAGAGCAAATTAAGGGAACTGCTATTCTCTCCCTTTACTTTTTGACAGATTAGACACAGTTCAGTGATATGTAAGCCTGTACACTCATTTACACTACACTGTCCTTGTTAATCTATATTGATCTTAATCTGGAGAATAATATTTTTAATCATAGGAAGGAGATGTGGAGTGGGAGCATAAAAAGAAAGTCAGAAGTTGTGTCTTTAAGAAGCTGTACTTCTCGTAATACCTTGTAATAAAATATTACACATAAAAAATGCTTAAGAATGAAAGCCAAAGTCAATAATTCTTGATATTTACATGACATTTGCAGTTATTGCATAGCTCGCTAGGTTTGTGTATAAAGTTGTTCCCTCAGCCTAAATCTGACTTTTAATTTAGGTAATGTGCCCTTAGATTATACACTTGAAGAGCATGACTTTCACAAATGCCTTACAACCAAACAGCTACACTAACAAAGCTGCTTATAGTCCAAATGCTGTAATGGTAAACTAATTTTTACAGTAAGAGTGCATAAGACCTGGTCCAGGTTATTAATATTAAATATTAATTAAAGTCTTAGTTAATTGAAATTTCTACTATCTAATGAATTATTACTTGCTTAAATCACTCAAAGTTTTTTCTAACAAAGCACCAGCTTTTAAAGTTTCTGAGTATTAGAAGAGAGCAACATATGTAAATCGCATCTTATTCTCTCCACTGGAGAAATATCTTAGTTTATCTATCACCTTTTTATCGTCAGATTTTTGTACTCTTATTTTTTCAAAAGTTTATACATCAAGGAGTCTGAATGTATTTTGTTATATTGAATTGGGCATTTTTAAAGAGCATAAAGTTGAGGGGGCTGAGATACTAACGTCTTGCATGATGAGTAGCCCTTTTTCAAGTTTGAGTAGCTAGAGAATAAACAGAGGTAACTGATGTATTGCTTATTCAGTTTCTTGTGATTACAACTTTAAATTTGAGGGGTCAACATTATCAGAAATCGGTGAGTTATTTTTTTGCCCTGCCTTACTTACGCAAGGTGAAATCCAGCACTGTTGAAATATGACAAAACTACTGTTGCCTTTTGTTTGGGCAGCATTTTCATGTAGAATTATAGAATCATAGAATAATTGGGGTTGGAAAGGACCTGAAGATCAGAAAATTCCAACCTCCCTGCCATGGGCTGGGACACCTCCTACTAAACCACGCCACCCAAAGCTCTGTCCAACCTGATTAACCAAACTCAGAGTTTATAAAGAAAAACAAAAAAGCCTCATCTGACTCTGTCTTCCTGACCTTAGTTAAGCTCAAATCAAATAATCTAGTTGCTGTTTCAACCTTATTGTAGAACAATAAACCAGTGAGACACTTAAATATGTTTATGCATTAATGATTTTTAATGTTTTTAGAAATGCCCATTTACCAGGCCATGTCCCAGTTCTGGTCACGCCTGTTTTTCAGTAGCTAAGAGAAAGTGAATTGAAGAAGAATATAAAAAAATCCAAAAATTATATTATACATCAAGGAGAATAAGCTGTTCCTGAAAACCACTCCTGCCAGCAGTCAACAAAAGCCTTGAAGCACATAAATTCATGCAAGTTTTTAATATTTTGAATAAAACCTTTTGTTCTTAATAATATGACATTACTTGCAAGTTTTTTATTTCCTTTATCATCTTTTTCTTTTTGAAACATATAATGTAAGCTACTCAAACTTGTTTGCAAAAGTCTTGACAAATACTTAGTGAATATTTGTCCGTTACTTCTCATCTATTGCTGCATGTGTCTGGTGACTGTCAATAAGTGTGGAAAGTATTGCATCATTATTGAAACCTGTTGGAGTTAACCGAGAAAAAAAAAAGAGTGAGACTGAAATATCTTCCTTTTTCTGTCAATTCCCTGTCAATAATTTGCAAATAATGTCTTGTTAATACACGAGTAGCCAATGTGATAATTCATAAAAGCAGAAAGGTGACCATATAACAATGTAATGTAATTTCAAAAAAATCTAAATATCTTCTATGACATTTTAGCTATATTTTAGTGAGAAGAAGAAATATACAGGACTAATCTATTATTGATAGATTTTGTAAGCAGTGTGGTTTAAATATTTTCTGACATACTGTTCTCAACTCCAAGAATTAGTGACAATAAAAAGTCATGAACCAAATCTTCCTAACCATAAAAAATGCAAAAGTGTACAAGTAGCTTTAAAAAAAAAACTTTTACTTTTCAAAATAATGCCTACATATTTATGTCTCTTCTTTCCGAATTGCAAGATGGACTCAATCTTTTCAAGCCTGTCTCTGAAACCATGCAGTGATGGAATCTCTACTGTTAGAAATTTTCACTACAAAAACTATTCGCAGGTTCAAACAGGAATAAATTTAGGGAAATCATACAGTGATATGCAGGAGTTTTAAATGATCACACCAGTCCCTCCTGGTTTTCTAGTCTATGAATCTTGAGATCTGAAAACTGAGCTTAGAAATAAAAGCTGAGGGCCTCACAAATCGTGCAACTCCTGGAGTTGATACTTTAGAAAAGCCCCCAGATACAACAATACTGATGCAAAATTGTCAGTGATCGTATTGTTAGCAGACTGCTGATGAGAGAACTCGGTGAGTGTTCTTGAGTTTTTTCTAGCTGATTGCTCTGATATGAGAATAGTGAGTGATAGAGAAGGTAACTAGTTCCAGCTGAATTAAGTTATGATTTTTCAAGGTAAAAGATCTTCCACGTTCCATGATCTGATGTTTTCAGTGTTTTCCTGGGTTATGGGAGAATATGCTGGGAGAATATCCTGGTAATGGATTAAGTGATGTCCACTCTTTTCATGGTTATATAGAATGGTGTTTCCATGTTTGAAGAAGGAAAAATGGTTCCCTTCTTCTAATAGATTTTTTTATTGTTACCTTTATTTCTCTGTTTCTTGTAATGATAAATGAAACTGCCTAAAGGTTGGTTTTATCACAAGAGTTTTGGTTATAGGCAGAAGACATGTGAAGAGCACGCAGTACAAGTGTGTCAAGCTCAGCATAGGTAAAATGACAGAGTGTGCTGTGTGTTACAGCAGAAGATACTTTATATTCCAGAACACTTGGGCATGGGAAAAGTGTGCCATCCTGAAGGTATACTTGCTGAAATACTGGCACAATTATTTCTGGTAGAATTAAGCTGTTCAAAGAAACTGAGCCTGTGATGTCTACCCTCTGTTTTACAGAGTTCACATAACTCTGTCTCTTGCTTTCAGGATGCTGTTCTTAGTGCAACTGCATGCCACAACAGGAAGAGAAAAACGATGTTAGTAAGAAAGGTATCTAAAGTATTGTTCATCACACTGGGGGTTGAGTTTTGCAATGGTGCTTGAACAACTGCTATATATCTTTTATAGTTTGTTGATTTGATTGTGAGATTAGGTGATCCATCTGTTCTGATATTTCTGTATGTTGAAGTGCCTTTTTTTATTTTTTAATAGTATTCAGAGTACTGTGTTGCCTTTCATTGTACTGTATTTTTGTTGTGTTTTCTGGACAGTGTATTCTTAATTTCAGCGTCATGCCATTGTATGTGTTTCATTCCAGTCATACTCAAAAATATTACAGGAAAAAAAAGAAGGGTGTTTATATTACATCAATGAAAAGAAAGCTCTTTAATGAGGACAAATGAAAGACATGATCAATACAAAATTCTGATACTGTCTTTGACTTGAACCTCCAGTTAAGAGCCAAAATCTTTGCAAAGGATTAGGCACACCCTTCTGGAAGATTGAGGTTAAACTGCTTCACCCCACAGCGATTAGGTGATTGCTGATGGAGGCTTATTAATAGGTTCATTGCCAAAAATTTGTTTCAGTTAACCTTCAGTGTGAAGATACAAAAGAGACAACCCTTCACCATAAGGGCAGTCACAATCTGATGGTTCTTTCTAAAAGAGGCTTAATCATATTGCAATAACTTAAAAAACAGTGCTCATGGGGAAAATATTTCTGCTTTGAGAAAATAACATCTGTTCCTTTGTCTGCTCTCTTATTGGGCAAAAATGGGATGAGTAATAAAATTCAAGTGTTTTATTGGATGGATGAACATTAAAATTCAACTACTGTTTCAGTAAATGGTTTGCAACCAGTGGAAATTTGTGTAGAAAGGTAATTATAAGCTAATTATAAAAATACAAATTGATTATGTATATGATTTATGTAGTCATTATAAAAATATGCTAACCTTAGTTTATGTTCATAATGTGAACTGTATTTTAATTGTAGAATTAAAAGCTACTTTGAAAAACCTAACAACTTCAAGCTGTGAAAATACAGCCAAGTTGATTTGTTAGTAACCTTTTAACATCTATGGTAGAAGCAATATGATTTGAGTAACTGCATGCCTTTTAGTCTCATCTTGGTATTATGCAAGCCTGAAAAATGAATTTTAATGGACAGTATAATTAATAACATGAGGGAATATCAGATAACAATCTGTGGGCTTGACTGGATGCAGCCAGTATCTTACTGAGAAAAATAAACAGAACAAAATGACTCTGAGCTACTAATGTGATGTGACCACAAAAAGTCAAATGCGAACTTAGGAAATTGTGTTTCTCATAGACACTGAGGGCTTTTAATGTCAAATTCATGTGAACGTAATCAGAAAAATTCCATTTGCTGTTTTTGAGTACTTCTTGTAGGTCCATTTGTGCCTCAAAAGTGAAAGGCACAAACCCCAAATTATGTGCTCAATTATTCAATTGTTTCATTAAGTAAGAAGGTAAGATGAAAACTATTTGTTTGCATTAAATGCCAGTCATAAAGCAGGACCTAAGATTGTAGAATGTCTGAGGAGATGTGAAAAATAGCGTTAAATTGGGCAAAGGAAAATTTAGATAGAATATAAGGGCACAACTCCTAATAAAGTTTCAATAGATTTTTTTTTAATTTTGCAGGAGATTGGTAGCATCTCTTTCCCTCCAGTCATTCAGAACAAAGTGCTGAGATATTTGCTGTAGAGAGCAATTTTATATTGCCAAGGAGATGTACAATATGATCTAATAAGCTTTTTCTCATCACTAATTTCTTTTTGCAGTACTTTAATCTGGTGATTTGGAAAATTGAAAGTGGAATTGCAAACAAGATTAATACTTGGTCTGAATTTGATTCATGTTTTTGCTATTACTGCTCATGGCTCATCTATGATTATGTTCTTTAGCATTTGCTGAGATTGTACCTCTCTTTTGTCAAGTATATTAAGACATTGACCTGTATCACTCAAAAGTGTTCAGTCAGTTGTTTAAAGCCAAAGCTGAAGTACCTTAAAGAAAGAAGTCTCTCACCACTGTCAAGAAATTTTGCAGTCAGGTGGCAAAATGCTTTCTAAGGTAAAGAGTATTTGTCAGTACATCTGTTCAAGGAGTACAGCTTTTCTGTCCTTGTGTGCTTGGGTGTATCCAAGACAGAAGGAAAAGACATTTACTGTAGTTAATGCAGCTGCTTTTCTTTCATCACAGTAACTGCTGTTGCATGTAGAAAAATCTTCTTGTGCCATGTTTCATTTGTCTTAATACCCATCTTGCATGCATAGACTGATTCAGCTACAGTGTTACAGAATCTCCTGTCTTCTCTGTTGGTTCAGTGTACTGCAAGTTTTAGGTAAGTAAAGTCTCAGCACTTCTTTTGTGGTCCATCTTTAGCACTGATCTTTGACAGGATACAAAACTTAATGGAAGACTGGCCAAATGAATAAGGCTTTGAAGGAACTCTAACGCTTTTGCAAGAAAGGAGTTTGACTTCATCTCCACTCTTGTGTGTTTCATGGATTCCGTTATGTTTCTGCTAAAATCACATGTAGAATGTGGTCTCCAGGCCTGTTTTATTCTTGTGAGCACAGGGATGGGTTTTTTTGGGCCTCAGTGCTGTGTCAGCTCTAGCAACTTGCCCTGATTTGCAAAACTGTTTTCCAGAGAGACTTGAACTTGGAGGATAGTATCTATTGTCACCTTCAGAAGGAGACAGGTCCTTCCATATATTCTTTTCCAGTTCAAATTTCTGAAGCAAGGTTGACCTTCACAGCAGTGTTCTTATTGGTGCAGGATGGAAGTGGGCTCTACAGAGCCTACTTTGAATCTCCAAGTAGTTCCTATATTTCTTTAATGGCTAGTAGTTACAAAATTTCTGAAAAGAAAACACACAGCTGTTGGTTAAAAATGTTTGTGTCTGTCCTGAAGCATCATAAAAAAGTCAATTTCAAGGAGAGTACTTAATGCTTTTTGACACTCAGGACTATTGAAGGATCCTCAAATTCACATTCCATAAAGCAAAACCAGTCCTAATCAGTTGTCACTTTAGAAAATCCTTGTGTATGTGTTATTTTAGGGTCTGTGTAATAAAGAATGCATTTAAATGTGCTGAGCTTTTAGGACAGGCGAAGTATTTTCTTGCAGACACTGTGGAAGCATCCTGAGAACATAGATGGCGCTGTATGCTCAGAAAAAGACAGCTGCAAATAGACATTTTTTTTTTTTTTTAATCTGGGATGATTTTTTCTTTTCCCCCGCAGAGCCAATAAAAATGAAGCTTAGGGATGAGTGCAGTAGCAACATCAAAAGCAATGGTTAGAGAAATAAGTAGCTCAATCAGTTTATTTGTGAGAGTTATGAAAATGCATTCTTCAGAAGTAAGAAAAAGTTCTGTGCTTTTTGTCATGTACAGTCTTCTTCGTTTTGCTGGCAAGGTCTTACATTTCATGTATTCACATGTATATAAGACTCAGTCTGATTCTGTACTAACCTTTGTCTTTTATGCTCCAAAAATCAAAAAACTTTTTCACTGTTACTGAGAAATACACTTCTAGCTTCCTTTATGGTGGCCATTGTTCCTCGAGAATTTTTGTGAACTGTCTCTCTTGTTTAACCTTCAAGTGGCTTCTATCAGAACTTAAAAAAGTGGAAATGCTTATAAATGAGGATGTTATCCTTTGTCAAAGCATCCCATACTAACCATCTGTCACTTCTGGTTACTACTTTGAAGAGGCGAAGTTTCACAGACACAGCATCTGAGGACCACTGGGCTTTGAGAGGAATTCCCTTTCCTTCTTTTCATATAAAGCAGTATAAATCATCCAGTGGCTAGGAACAGGGTATTTGCCTTACTTATAGTCAGAACTGTCATGGTTCTTATTGGTATTTTGGTCCTCTTGTCCCTTTTGAAGATGGAGTATTCTTTTTTCACAAGTTCTCATGGAAAAACAAAGACACCTTAATCTGTGGGTGTTTGTCAGCATTCTGATTCATGTCTCATCTTACAGGTCCACTTTCATAAGGTCATTGCCTCATTTTTCTAAATGCTCAGCTGTATTCTTTGTAAGAGTATTTCATATATATGCAGGAGGGGCTGGGATAGGTAGAGACAATGTGAAACGGTTCTGAAAAAACTGGGCAATTTCTTAATCCTACCTAGATATTTTTTTCTTTTTAAAAATACTAGCTTTTTCGTTGTAAGATACAGAAAGTTTATTCTAGTTCCAGAAATAATTAGGATCCAACTATCCTGTCAATAGCATCAGTGATTGAAGAATCCACAGGTTGCTAACGGTTCTTGATTGTCCCAGTTGATGTCTGGAGATAGGTCTTTTTGTGTCTCTGGTCAAAGTCCCTCATTAGAATACAAATGTAATTTTAACATGTGTTAGCCAAGTACAGGCCCTGAAGTTCTTTCATCAAGTCAGGTTGATAGTTTTGAAACATTTGTGAATTACTGTAAGTCCTGATATTGTGATACAGGTTTATTTCAGGCAAATTTTTACTGAGTTAAAAATTGCAGTGTGTTTTCACCCATGTTTATATATCTCAAAAAATTGATTGAAGATCAGTAGATATAAGTGCTTTAAGCTTAATTATGGTAATATAAACTAGCGAGCAAAATCTGTGGAATCTAGACATATTCTCTGGTTGCTTATGGTTGAAGTTCATGCCAGAGGCATGAGCTTCATGCCTCTGAAGCTCCTACTACTTAGCTGTCTATCAAAGAGATTGCACAGACATGTACAGTTTTCTAGCCACGTTTCTTGGTATGCTGTGACATGATTTTAACGATTTTTTTAGCATTTGTTAAGCTAATTCTTGTGTTTTTTGTTTTTTTTTTTTTTTTAAAAAAAATACCATTGCTGATGATGAAGGTAGGTAATTCACTCCTCTTGAAACTGTAAAATACATGAAAGAAAAAGCCTATGCACTGCATTTCTGTTTAACTTCCAAACAATGATTAATACAGGTTCTCAAATTACTATACATTACAGTTCGTCATACTAAACTTCCATCACTGTGTGTGCTACTAGCTGTCGTGGATGTGAAGAGAACCATGAGAAAGAGATCCAGTTGTAAATGAACAGTGGTACCTTCGTGCAGTTACAAACAGAAGAAAAGAAGCTGTTAGAATTCTCTTGCATTTAAATATTTTCTTGTGTTGGGTTCCCAAAGTTAGATTTTATGAATTCCACAATCTCTCTATATGGAGGTCACTGTATTCTTAACAGTGCTGAAGGAAACACTTGGTCTACCTGTTGAAACAAACCACGTAAGTATTAAAGTTGCGCTGTCATGTGCAGTGGCACAAAGCCAGATGAGTAGAATAATAAGCATGCCATGTCCTTTGATTTCAGTATGTGGGCTAGATTTTTCTTGTGCTATTTCCCATATTTTCAAATGTCAGCAAAACATAAAACTTCACTGTAGAATTTGCCAGGTGGGTTACATAGTGGATGACAACTAATTGGCAAGTGTGAAGGCAGAGGAGGCAGTTTGATATTCTAGGACGTGTGATTTCACCTTGATGAAGCTAGGAAGTGGAAGAATAGATATTTAATGTTTTTCATTAACTTTCACAGTTAACAATTTGTTGCCATACCCAGAGGTTTGGTGAAATTGTGAAGTTACACTTCATGGAAGGCAAAACTATCAGGGATAAGTAGAATAAATTAAGTAGTGTGTACATTTGGGCAGACAGATTTCAAGGACTATCTGAAGGGGGGCTATAGGGATGCTGGGGAGGGCCTCTTCATTAGGGACTGCAGTGATAGGACAAGGGGTAATGGGTTAAGACTTAAACTGGGGAAGTTTAGATGGGATATAAGGAAGAAATTGTTTACTGTAAAGGTGGTGAGGCAGCGGAATGGGTTGCCCAGGGAAGCTGTGAATGCTCCATTGCTGGCAGTGTTCAAGGCCAGGTTGGACAGAGCCTTGGGTGGCATGGTTTGGTGTGAGGTGTCCATGCCCATGGCAGGGGGTTGGAACTTGCTAATCCTAAGGTCCTTTCCAGCCCTAACTATTCTATGATTCTGTGTTGCTTTTTGAATGCATGTAGGGAAGCTTCAGGTTTGGTTTTACTGCGTTGTAGCTGACTGTATCATTACCTTTAGGAAGGCCTTCAACAAAGCTACTGGATAGAAAAGGTGTTTGAGGGCAGCACTTGACTCTGGTTTGTTGTAGCTTTTCTAAGCAGATGATGCATTAACTGAATAGGTCACTTAATTGGCTTCTTTGTCCATTGTAAATAGGAGTAATCATGCTGTTTGCTTGCCACAGCCTGTCAGTGTTCTCTGTCTATATCATGTGAGGTTTTTTTGATGCAGATGTATGAATATGATAAAGATCAGTTACTAGGTTGATATACCCAACTATTTCTTTCTGTGTAAATGATTGTGGGTGAAAAATCACGTCTCTTTAATTCTGCTGACAAGTGCAAAGAGGATGTAGTCAAACAGTGGTATCCAGTGAAAGGATAAGGGGCAAAGGGCACAAACTGAAATATAAGAACCATTTAAACATCAGTAAAATCTTTTCCTGTGAGGGTAGTCAAATACTGGAGCAAGTTTCACAGAGAAGTTGTGGACATTCAAAACTGAACTGGAGATGGTCCTGAACAAGCTGCTCTAAATGGCCCTGGTTTGAACAGTGAGGGGTGGACTAGGTCCCTTCCAGCCTCAGCCTCTCTGAGATTCTGTGTCACCTTTTCTTAGTACTGTTTTATTGCAGCTGGTCTTGTAGCAATATAACAGAAAACCTTAGTGAAAGCACTGTGTTACTGTGTTTTATTTCAAAGATACGCATTTATTTGCATGCCCAGTTTTCTGTATACGAGTTAATGTCATTGCGTATGTGGAGTGTTGTGCTAGTAATCTTTAATGAAGTTGACAGCTGATTTTGTTTTCATGCAATTTCCCTTAATTTACATGTGATCCTTTCCCTGGATAGCACATCTGAATGTTCAGAAACTGAACATTCTGTGGCCTTTCAGTCTGAATTGATCTTTTAATGAATATTTACAGTATACCACCCACTGATCTTGAAAAATCTATCAGAAAACTTCTCAAAAGTTGTTATTAGTATTAATGAGAGCGTAAAACTTTTTTCAAGGGGAAGAAAGATCTTTACTCAGTGTGTGCAGATAGGTTACAAAAATATTTATTAAAGACATATTTAACACCTGTGGTTAAATACAGGTAAGACTTGCACTGGTCACATTTCAAAGCCATCATTAAGGTGCTAATAAATATAGGTAAGCATAAGAAGAAATGATATTTAAAAAACCTGCAAGTACAGGTTACTATGGCAAACTGTCTCTGCTGTGACACAGCATATATAATTGGATGACATGGAAAAACAGGAGACCATTTCAAAAGAATTTTGTCATCTTGTACAGACTTCAGAGAAGTATTATACTTCCATTTCTCTAGCAATTGGAAATGCAGTATGTTTTACGTTCTGTGTGTTAACTAACTTCAACATGAAAAAAAGAAAAAATCCAGGATTGTGGGAATCTTTTGCTTTTTAATTTTTAATTTTATTTTTTAATTTTGTCACAGTCATACAAACCATAGCAGTATAGGACAGAAAGACTTGTCCATCCCACTCCAGAAAAGTGTTCAGCATAATCTCACTTCTAACTGTAACCCTAACCCTACCAAATGTGTGTCCAGTCTGTTCTTAACACCTCTAAATAAGGATAGCTTGCTGTAATCCCAAACTCTGTTGCAGTCAGAGTGTGGTCCTAATGTCATTTTCCTACTCATACATAGAACACATTTTTTCTTTTCCTCCAGGTACGCTGGAGAGCAGTTAAACTGCAGTTTTTACAATAGGCTTTTAATGATGGAAAATTATTGCAGGTCCTCCTTTTATGGTGTGTTTCTTTAGACCAAACAAACAAAAATCCTTCAGCATTTTCTTCATATGTGATTGAAAACCATACAGCTTTTATTGATTTTGTTGTATTCTTGAAGATACTTGCTTGTATATTGTTTGCTAATTTGTTTTCTGAAAGGCAGTACCCAGCTTAAGTACAGTCATCTAGTTAGGATTAGAAATCCTGAGTTGCAGAAATATATTACCTGTGATATTCCTGCTAATACATACTGTTATAACACCTCATTTCATGTGGGAACAGTTTATTGCTCACTCATAATCCATTCATTTTTCAACCGTAAAATGGAGACTATTAATTATTTCTAATTTTATATTTGTGCATTTGTGTATTGTTTTTTTTCCAGCTCACCAGTTTTTCTTCCGGGGTACAATGAAGCAAAATGGGAAGCCTCAACAGCAAGATCAGCTTAGTGTAGTTAAAAGCATCATATGAGTACATTAAAGTGCTTGAATGTGTCTGGAAGAGAGCAACAGAGCTGGTGAAATAGCTGGCAGTGTTGTCCTGTGAGGCTGAGGACACTGGGCTTGTCTAGTTTGGAGAACAGGAAGTCGAGGGGAAATCTCATTGCTCTCTGCAGCTTCCGGAGGAGGGGAAGTGTAGAGGGAGGTGCTGATCTTCTTTCCCTGGTACTCAGTGATGGGATTTGTGAGGATGGTTCAAAGCTGTACTGGGAATGTTCAGACTGGACATTAGCAAGTATTTCTTTAGCAAGAGAGTGGCCAAACCCTGGAACAGGCTTCCTAGAGATGGAGTGGATGTCCCAAAGCTGTCAGTGCTGAAGAGGCATTTGGCTGTACCTTTAACAACATGCTTTAAGTTTTGATCAGCCCTGAAGTGGTCAGGCACTTGGACTAGATGATCTTTGTAGGTGCTTTCCAGCTGGAGCTATTTTATTCTATGTAATGAATGTTCTTTAGAAATATTAATTTAAAATGGGCTAACTGTTTTGCATGTAAAATTAGGGTAAGCTTATGTAGATTTTCTGTTCTTTTTTTTCTTTTTTTGTTTTTTTTCCCCTTAAAAGTCACTTTTCACAATGGTAAGGACAAGTCGGTTTTAAGCCTGACAGAGTGATTATGGATGTTTATCTTAGTGGTTGCAACCATACACAAATAGTTTAAGTCAAACAGTGAGGCAAATAATGATTAATGTCATGACTGAATTTGCGTTTATTCTAAAACTAATTTTAAATAGAATGAATAATTAAATTATTAAAATACATTAAAACCTGGGAGTTTGTCATCCATGCCAAAATTATGTTAATGGTGGCTTGCTTAGGGCTCCTAAGTATTGGAGAACGAATATCAGCTGGGGAATAGCCACTGAACACTTTTCTGCTACTTTCAATACATGACTAAAAGAAGTCACATGAATCAGTTGGGACTGGAGGATTTAATATAGATATTAATAAATAATAATATAATAAATGTAGGTTTATTTTTGGATACAAGTTTAAATTCATTGGAGAGGTTTAATTTCTTAGTGAGGGCTTACTCCCCTATTGCTTTGCTTTTGGTGAAGTTTGTACAGTTCACAGAGACAGATACCTTATTTTGGGAAGATTGATGATTCAGGCAAGGACCAAGTGTTTTAGAAACTGCTTCTTGTAGGCAATTTTAAGATTCGATATCTTTTGTTCACCCTGCTAATTTCTGTCCCCCTTTCTTATTTTTTGACCCTGTGAAGGTGACATTCTCTCACTGTCCATGCTGGGAGTGCAGGGGAGCTCTTTGGTTTCCTTGTATCTGTGCATTAGTCCAGGAGTAGCAAATGAGGGGCTTTTGTGCATGGCATAAGATGAGCTAAATCCAAACAAGAATATTTCTGTGTGCCTAGTTTAGCTGTGAAACATGGTGCCAGCTTGGCAACAGCTACTGCAGCATTTTACGGATATATTTTAGATTGTTTTAACTAAAAATATTGTAAATGTGGAATGTTGTTGTTGTAATAAGCTCATCAAGAAATCTCAGCTATAAGTTGGATAAACTTTGTTTGAACAGTAATGGATAATATCACCTAATTTAGTCCATCAGGATTAGTTAGAGCTTTTATTGCACTCACAATCACACATACGACAGAAATTAGCTTTCACATTATATACTCTTGTTATCAAATGTCAGTATATTTCATTTTGTATTGCAATTACATCTGAATAGAGAGTCTATTGTGGTCAGAATTCACCCTCTGGTGCCCTCAGTGGGCTTGTTCAAAATGCCTGGTTTTAGATTAAAGAGTATTCAGGCTACCACCTGTAGGGATCAGTGGAGAGAGGATATAACAGTACTAAAGTTGGATACATGTATTAGACCCTCGCAATTGCTTATTCTGCCTTCTATAAAGTACAATTCAAAGCTAAACATTTTATTCCCTGTAGCATTAATGTTACATCCAGTGAATAATGCAATTGCTGGAAGTTTGAGATACTTCTTGCAGAAAGTTTCCAGCTCTATAAATATCCAGAGCAGGATAAGGTGGGACACAGATTCATATGAACGAGGTTGACAACAAGCATTTGTATGTTGAACTCAGGTACCTCTTCGCTAGACTACTGACTGGTAATGAACACATAGAAAATGAAAAAGGATTCTGAAAATGGTTTGCTGGTTAAATATAGACATGAATCTGACCCTGACCGCATACACACTTTACAGCAACTTCCTTAATAGATTAACTTTAAAACCCTGGGGTTTTAATTCATACGGATTTTGTAGCTGGAGCTACAGCTGTTTCTGGAAGTGTGAAAAGACTTCCACCTATCTGTTATTGTACCCTTGTTACCACATGATCAAATATAATTCATTTAAATAACTTTTTAAAATGACATAAGATTCAAAAAGGGGATCTCAAACAGCCTGGAAGGCAAAATGTGGATAATGCTTATTTGTTTGTTGTGCAGTTCTGGAAGAGACTGAAATTTCCATGTTGCCAGAACTGAGTGAAGGACAACTTCTTTCTACATTTTTTTCCTTCTTGAAGACATTACCTGAAGAAAGTTTATTGACATTGTTTCAATTTATCTGTAAGCATAGTTGCTGGCATGGATGATTTCTCAGCAGAATTCCTTAGCTTTCAGAGCTAAGCTTTTTTATTTTTTTTTTTTTTTTTTTTTTTTTTTCCACTCTGTTGGGTATTTAGAGATTACAGCCATCACAAGAAGAAGGAAAGTTCTCTTAAACACCTCACTAGTTTCTCTGGCTTGGAAGAAAGCCAGCAGTTAAATCTGGGGAAAGCATAACATCAATTTGCAGAGAGCAAAGGATGAAGAGGCATCATATTGCAATGCAAAACATTTGATCAATAATTTGGAGCTCAGAAGTGGCAAGAGATCAGTCAATTGAGGGAAGCTGAATGGATGCCAGATGATCAGTAGAAATGGGGATGATCATTTTGTAGATGTTTTCGGCTAAGAAAATGTCAGACAATGTGGCTTACAAGAGGCAGAGGCTGACTTGTAAAGAAGCAAGACAGAAATAAGAACTACAGCTAGGAGCATAGATGGGGGGGAAAGGCTATAAAGGCATTGGGAAGATACTATGGTAATTTTTGCATCTAGACAAAAATATTTGTACATGCATAGAACATTAAGAATAAAAGACATATGTATGAAAAATATCTTCTCTCTTATTTTTTGATCCCAGCAAATTGCTCTATTTAACACTGCAAGATATGTAAAGTTACTAAACAAGGTAATGGAGCCTTTATCCTGTGACATCAGTGAAGTAAAGAAGCCTGCTGTTGGATTTGAATATTGCAGCAACAATAAAGATAGGCTGACATCACAGAAAACCTACATAATTCAGTACTTGACACTGGGTAAAAAAGGGAACATGTTTTTCTTATTGCCTGGGTAAAAAGCAGTAAAACTTACTTAGGTGGTGACAATGTATTGGAATTATTGCTATTATATGAATGCGAAATTTTGGTAAGATATTCATAAGTTTGGACTGTTTTGACATGAATAATTTAGTGGAGATGCTTGTAATACCACGGTTTTACAGATGATGCTGTGAATTTGCAAGCAATTTAAGTGAATTGTTATTTCATCACTGGAATAAGACATCTCAAATAAATTGTAGGCATAGGTAGGAGACTATGTTTCTGAGGTTTTCAGGGGGGCCATTTTGAGAAGGTGTTTTCAGAGGTGATACTTTCAACATCTGTTAATTACTTTTTCTGCCAAGCTGACCATTAAATGGATGACAAATTGCTGAGAATATTTTACGTGATAAAAATGCTTCCTTGTTTTAGAAATAAGTGTTCTTAAATTTTTCAGATGCTGCTTAAAAAACTGAAAAGTTTCTATCCTTAACTTTTCTAAAAAGTGTTGGTATATTGGTCAATTGAAAGTAGTGGTTGTCAAATGTACTATTTCTCGTAAGTAGCTAACCTGATACTGTAAGACTGCAAGCAGATAAAAACCAGGTATGTATATAAATAAAATATAAACAATAATAAATAATAAACAAAATATAATAAATATAAATAAATATAGAGTACTGGCAAAACCATGTTGTAGGTGACCAGATATCAGCTTTCTAAAAACTACAAATACTACACTCATTAAAGTGAGCAAATTTTATGCTGAGCATGAGAAATCTGAAATATGCCTACCTCCCCTGATTAGACACTTGTGTGCACTTGAATTGATGAAAATTAGCTTCTGTTTTTCCTTTGTGATCTTTGTGTGTCTTTTTTGATATATTGATTCCCTATTTAATTTTAAAATGTCTATTGTATTTATTAGGAAACTAATCAGATTTTCACTTTAGACATTATAAAAAAAGAATCAGTATTTGCAGAAGATGGAAAAATAATTAGTGCAAAAGCTATTAGGCTGCAACTGAAAATACATAATACATAAGCACAATATATAATACGCTGCATAAATATGAAATTATATATTGGATTCTGACCAACTTTCTAAATTCAGCTAAACTTGTCATGCTATGCAATCTAACATTGAAATAATATAAAACTAACCTTGCACCGTCTTGGATCTAAAGAGCAGAAATGAGACAAAAGAGATGGTATGTGCTTCAGCTCTCATAAGTGATAATTGGAAAATGGAACAAAAATGTAGGTGGTTCTTTCTTGACTGTGTCATCATAAAGTTTTCAGACCACTATTTTAAAGCAATCATGATGATACATGATCGATTGTGGAGAATAAGGCATGGACCCCGTTTCTGGTTAGGAAATGAAATCATTTATTTCCAGAAGGTCCAGGGTTGATATAGGCTATCCGAAGAGGGGCTAATACAATTGGTTAGCTGACACCGCCCACGTGGGTACTTTCGCTTCTTCACTGGTTGATATCTGCCTCGCAGGTTGCCTTGATTGGATGCTTCTTACTTCCTTCTTATCTTGCCGAGTTCTCCCTGCAATATTCCCCGAAACTTTCCCAGCAACATTCCTCTGCTATCTCAAAGTTCTCCCTGCAGCTGCTCTAGGTGAGAAGTCCTCCACATCAAGGTTCTTTACACCCACAATTGATCTTCTTAAAGTGCTAGTTGAAGAATAAGTATGTCAAATGCTAGTAACTTTATATAAAGTGTTGTGTATTACGAGAGCTGCTGATATTCCATGGCACATTGCAGAAGACCTTGTACTGAGGTGCTTTGTGTACATTCTCTTTTGTACCCAGAGGATGGTATTAGGCACAGTACATATGAATCCTGGTTTTGGTGCTTTAAGATTTACTCTTACTCTTACAGTGCAGTTTCTTTGCCTGGTGGCCACCAAACAAAATCACACAAAGGTGGGTCCTTGGCGTGAGGGAACAGTTACTGCAGCAGTATGTGTGTAAGCAAATATGCATAATTCTGTTATCTTAAACCAAAGGGCGATGAGTGACAGCAAGTCACAATTTATACTGTTGCTCTGTGATGGGAATACACTAAAGTAATAATACTAATGGATGACTGCACTCTATGTGAAGCCTGAGGAAGTACCTGATCCAGGAAATTTGTTTTGAAATTTGTACAGCTTCAGTGATCCACTTAATGATCTCTATGGGAGATCCTCCTCCTCTGCATATCTTTTTTTTTTTTTTTTTTTTTTTTTTATTAAGCTTCTCTTCACTTAAAAACTGAGGTTACTATTAGCAAAATTCAAGAACAGGTAATGCATATCCAACACAGCATTTCCTATCAGCTCCTTCACAGAGGTGTTCAGAAGATGATAGTACAAAATTTATGGCAAGAGCCAGCTTTTTGCTTCCTCCCACTTTGCCTCCAGCTGTGTCATAGCTAATTTAAGTGAAACACCTAATTATCTATTAGCCAAGGTTATAAAATAAAATTAGTCACAGCCCTATATGAAAAATGGCTAACAACTTTCTGCTCATTAAAAATCAAAGCATGTGCTTACTCATTTTTGATACATAATGACAGGAATAAAATCTGTGTGAATGAATGTATTAAAATTATCCTGAAAAAAAAACCACAATTAAACTAGAAGCAGCTGGAATGAAGCTGCCATTTGTATTTTAAACTGCATTTCCTAAAACATTGCAAGCTTGTGAATGCTTAAGAAAGACCTCACACTTCATTTCAAGCCTTGAATTTCTGAATACATGGGTGGAGCAATACTTTATTTCTCACTAGCCATTAAGAAATTCATTAAAACGTATCTGGATCTTCAGTTGAAGAATAAAATACCATTTTGGAACACAGTATGGTGCACATTATTATGAGAGATGCAAATTTAGCTTTGATGTCAGTAAACTTTGTGGCAGAAGGGGAGTCCAAGGAGACCAAGTTCAAAAAGGGATTTTGCAAATTCATGGGCAGCAGCAACTAAGGGGAATAAGTGTGTAGAAACCCTTTGACAGCTCAAATCCAGCAGCCGTGATGCCAGGGAAATGTACAACAGAAAGTGGCTGAGACTGTGAAATTCATAAACAGGCTCTTATATTGTCTCTGTCTTGATGAGCCACTGATCTCAGTGGAGCATTTATTATTTTGTTTGTTAAAAAAATATTTTCCCTTTGTATATTAGAAAATACAGAGATTTTAGAGTGTGTCAGTTTTATGCAGTTGTTCTTTGGTTGGTGTAATTAATCCTTGAGAACTCACAGATTGCAGAAAAGGGATAAAGACACATAAAGACATAACGGCTGTGCATGTTCTTCATATATATAGGCCTTTGTGTGTTTTTTGTTGTGAAATATCTGTTAATCTGTAATATACAGGGTATCGCAATGAAATCAAGTCTTGAAATCCTGAATCTGTTGCTTAATTCAGCACCCAAGGGTTTCTTGAAATGCCTTAGCTTCAGCTGATACTTGGTAGCATCATTTAGTGAGAGCTTTTTTCAGGGTCACTTACCACTGTGGACCTAGGAGACAGTTTCAGGCAGGCAGAGAAGGAACCCACTGAGTGAATGACAGGAGCATTACCTTGCAAACCATGAGAGATTTGTATGGTACAACTTGACTGTCTGACCAACAGCTGACAGACTCTGATGCATACAACCTGTTCACTGAACCCAAATTACGTATGGTTTGTTTAACATACTTACACTTTCTGCTTTCAAGTAACAATAGCTTCTTTTGTAGTATAGTCAAAAATGCAGTAATACTCTTGACCAAAAAGCCATAGTTGCACTACTCATGTTTCTTTTTTCAAATTTTGTTGTTGAGTTCTAATTACTCTGAAAATCGGCCAAGATCCCATATCTGCAGGGCAACACAGATGTCTGCATTGCCATTTAGCAGCTTTCAGATGAGATAATGTAGCAGGTAAATACTGGAAGTGACACCCAGTGCACCAGTGGAAAAACCTTGGCCCTCATGTTTGAGTAAATTAAATAAAAGACTTACTGCATGATTTAAACAAGCTGAGTTTGTGTACTGTTGGGTCATGGAATTTTTTTCTTCTTTTATGCTGCTAATATGTATTCTTTGCATTTTGTTCTTTTTTCTTTTTTTCTTTTTTTTGCTTTTCTGATTAAGAAATCTCTGCTTTATTGGCATTAATTTATTACATTGACTTTCTTAAGGTTTTTTCCTCTCTTATGTGAGCAGTGGTAGTTTTCTTCTTCACTCAATAAAATCTGCTTTTGCCATTGTATTAATACAACCCAGCAGCAAGTAAAATCACATTATTGCTGATTGCATTCAAAAAGACAGCACATTCATTTCATCTCTCTTAGCACAAGTGTGAAGTTCCCATGTACCAGGTGGTTGTAATTAGTCTTGGAATACAGTTTGGTTGGCAAATTCCTTCCTGTTCTTTGGATAATTTCACTGTTCTAGTCCCAAAACAGAGGTCGGTAATGGTGAGAGAAGTCTTATAACTGTAGGTGCCCTGATATATCTTGAAGAATTTCCCTTATGTACTGCTAATGCAAGCTGATACCCTGAAAATTAAAATAATGCAATTTTGGAGATCCCTGGCACTTAGTTCAAGTGGCTTAATTTAGCATTAAAAAGGAAGATTTCAGTAAATACAGTGGATGAAATGCAGAAGTACCTTGTTTTTTAGCTGAGCTAAAGGAACATATAAAGCTGATGGACACGGAAAGAAGTCTGGCATCTCTAGCTTTTAAGCAGGAATTACATAAGGCGAACTTCTGTCCGTCCTTTTGAGGCATATTCCATGATGGTCCACATAGATGGCTGATGTAGAAATGAGATACTAAGAATCAGCTGAAATAGTAACAGGAGTAATTTTGAAAACTCTCATGGAGGTAGCTGCCTGTGCACTATAATGAAGAGATGTTTTACACTCATGCATAAAGAAGTGTACATGCTTAATTTGCATTTATGCTTAAGTCTTGCAGAATGATTAAAGGTGGGCTTTCCTAAAGGACTAATACTCTGGAGGCTTTCTGAGGTTTGTTGACCTTGCTGATTAAATTATATTAAAATCACAGCAATGCTAATGCACTGAAATAGAAGACAGCGTTTCTGAAAACTGAAGTACTGGGGATGGCACAGATTTAGTGTTCTACTTCAAATAGTCATTTTGCTTTATTATTCAAATAGCAAAATGTTGCTAAACTGTTTAATTATAGTGTACATTCAAAGCCTGCATTCTGAAGTGAAAATTGAATGTATTTTTAAGCCACTCAGTGACATGTTTGAGAAATTCAGGCCGGTTATGCATTGGTTAGGTGTCTGTGTGGCTGGTATGAAAAACATCACAGTGCAACATTAATTGAATCAGTGAATGACAGAAATGCAGTACTTTTTCTTTCCCCAAAAACTTTTTTTTAATCCTTCATTACTAACCTCTGTATTTAAACCAAGAATATTTAAGCACACATCAGTGTAACAGTCTGAAAAGTTTTCTACAAGCTATCAGTAGAGCTGAGCAAAAAAATCCACAAATTTCTCATTAGAAAATACCGCTTTATCACAAGTTCAAAACTTTTACTGGGGAATGCTGTACTTTTGTTGAAGCTGCCCTTGCAAGTCACTCGAAAGCTGGTGTTTTATCTGTGCACCAAGTTTATATTGTTTAGTATGACAATTGTATAAATGACATCTTAAGTGTAGGGGAGGGGAAAATAGGTCTACATACTTCATTTTCACCTTACAGTGCAGGCATATTTCAGTGGCTGCAAATGATTGAATAACTTGAATGACTGATTCAAATGCCATGACTGTCAACCCACATCTAAAAGACTAGAGTTATTCACCTACGCACAAAAATTCTCCTGTACCTTCTGAATGTATGCGTGGACTGAAATTCATCTGTGCTGTGCCACGTGAAGTGTTTTGTTCTGCCTTCTCTTGCACTTCATGTGGTCACGCATATACCTTATTTTGTGTATGCATGGTTGTAGTTGTGCTGCTATCTAGTAATTCCTTCTTATTGGTAGAAAAAATGGAAAATCCTAGGAAGAAAAATACTTAGCAATCCTGAAACCTTGTTTTCTAAGCTGAAATGTGGTTTCAAAAATGAGATCATGAGTTACCTCAGCAATAATTGCTAAGGATATTCATACTGGTGATATTTAACTGGAGAAAAAATTTAAACAAAAACATTAGGGAAAATTGCTCTTTTCCTTACTTTCCTCCTAATTGGACAATTTTATGTGAACTAATATTTGTCATCTGATAATGCTTTCAAGGGAGCCAATTCCATATTGCCCCCAATAAGTACTGTAGTGTTACAGGCTCTTTCTGAGACCTTTTGTAGCTTAATTGTAAATATTGATTTAGGAGTTGCTTTTTGGGAGACAGTGTTCATAGACAAGCTATAGCTATGACAGTTGCTTCTGCTGATAGAGTCTGTCAGAAGAAATACTTTAAAAAAAGCTTCAAGGAAATGTATTCCAAATAAGATTAGTGTCTGAGAAATTCATCTGGCAGAGTAACCATGATGTGAGAGAAATCTCTGTAATTATGATCCTACTGACAAATTAACTGTAGGACACAATTTCTGTAAAAGATCAAGTATGTTATATACAAATTTTACTAAATCATCTGTTGATTCTGGGGCACTGGAAAGGTCAAGCTGTATGTGAGTCCAATGACATCCATGGCTGGGTATGTTTGCAGGTGTTTTGGGGGTTACTAAAAAAAGAAAATCTGCTGGTTTGTGGAGGATTTTTATTCTGTATCCTTCATCTTGGTATCTGAGCACCTTTCTTCAGTAGTGCATGCAACAATTTTGTATGCAGATTTCTGTCCATCCATCCTTCCTTCCTCCTTCGCCTGCTCTCTTTCTCCCCAGGGACTAGAATTCCACACTGGCTTGGTTCTGCATTTCAGTTATGAACAATGAATGACTGTGTAGCTCCACGAAAGAACTGTCAAAAATTGTTTCTTGCTTTTGGAACAGAAAGTGATGAAGCTTGTGGAGGTTCTTAGGTATTGTATGAGTTTTTCTAGACCAGCACCATTCACTTTGGCTTTTGCCCACAGGGCTTTACTCTTTTGATGAACAGTTGCATTTTTCTGATATGTAGAATTCTTGATACTAATCCTCAGCTTAGTGCTTCACCATTTAAATTATTCTCAGTCTAATTCCTGAAGTCTTTTGAAGATACACTCAGAAATTATAATAAAGAATGTGTGGTAATTTTTTCTGTCTCCATCAGAAATGGAAAATGGGACTTTTCGCCATTCCTTCTAAACAGGGCGGGGGGAAAAGGTATATGAACAAATAATCCTAGTTTCACCAAACACATATTCATAGTAACATATTCTAGGGCAGTTTTCTTTTTTTGGTGGGCTGTTCTTTTTTTTTTTTTTTTTCTGGTTTGTTGTTTGTTTTGGCTTTGTTTGTTTTTCCTATTTTTTGTTTTATTTTTTTTCCTCTTTTAAGAGGTTATACGAATTCAGGTTGCAAAAAGAATATCTATAATCTTTCTAAGATACAAAAATGATAATTGGTATCTTATGTTTTTTTTAAATTAAGTAGACTAGAGGCAAGAGTAATACTATTTCTGTGAAACAACTTCACTCATAAGCATCTGGATTTTTTTTCTTGGTTGACTTCAGATGTAACTGTCTATATAAAGCAAAAAATATTACTTTTTGCATATTTCTTTTCCAACTAATTTTGTTAATTAGATCTGAGGTCATAAATATCTTCATTTGTTTAATATTTAAGCAATTTTTAATTACTTTTCTATTTTGTGCATTATATTTCAATACCATTTTATTTTCTTAAATTCCAGATTGTATAGAAATTCAACTAAAGATAGAATTCTCTAGAGTTCTCTAGAGTAGCAGAGAACTTTGTCATTGTCTTTGAATTGCAAACGAAAATTTGCAGTTGTAAAATGGATAACTGAAAGAATAATGTGCTGCTACTTTCATTTAAGATTATTTATTAACTGTTTTTCTTCTAAAAAAGCTCCCAACCAAACCAAACAATCATTTTTTCCTCTTCTGCTATATAGTATTATGTTGGCAAAAAGGAGAGTAAATGATAACTTTTTTTTTTAGTTAATCTGATATTCCATGATGGGGCTACAAAACTGATGGACAGGGGTAGAGCACTTGATGTCACCTACCTGGAATTGTGCAAATTATTTGACACTGTCCCACATGACATCCTTGTCTCTAAATTGGAGAGACATCAGTTTGATAGGTGGACCAATCAGTGGATAAAGAACTGGATGGATAGCCACACGCAAAGAGTTGTGGTCAATGGCTCAATGTCCAGCTGGAGACCAGTAATGAGTAGTGTCCCTCAGGAATCGGTGTTGGGATCGGTCTTGTTCAACAACTTTGTTGGTGACATGGACGGTGGGATCGAGTGCACCCTCAGCAAGTTTGCCGATGACACCAAGCTGGGTGGTTTGGTTGATACACTGGAGGGAAGGAATGCCATCCAAAGGGACCTTGACACGCTTGTGAGGTGGGCTGATGCCAACTGATGAAGTATAACCAATGCCAAGTGCAAGGTCATACACGTGGGTGGGAGCAATCCCTGGTACAGCTGCAGGTTGGGCAGAGAAGAGAGAGCAGTCCTGTGGAGAAGTACTTGGGGGTGTTGATTGATGAGAAAATGAACATGAGCCAGGTTCAGTGTGTACTCGCAGCCCAGAAAACCAACCATATCCTGGGCTGCACCAAAAGGAGGGTGACCAGTAGGTCGAGGGAGGTGATCCTGCCCCTCTACTCTGCTCTCGTGAGACCTCACTTGGAGTATTGTGTGCAGTTCTGGTGTCCTGAACATAAAAAGGGCACAGAGCTGTTGGAACTAGTCCAAAGGAGGGCCATGAGGATGATCAGGGGACTGAAGGACCTCCCATAGGAAGATAGGATGAAAAAGTTGAGGTTGTTCAGCCGGGAGAAGAGAAGGCTGGATGGAGACCTCATAGCAGCCTTCCTGTATCTGAAGGTGGGCTATAGGGATGCTGGGGAGGGACTGTTCATTAGGGACTGTAGTTACCGAACAAGGGATAATGGATTAAAACTTAAACAGAGGAAGTTTAGATTGTATATGAGGAAGAAATTCTTTACTGTGAGGGTGGTGAGGCACTGGAATAGGCTGCCCATGGAAGTTGTGAATGCTCCACCCCTGGCAGTGTTCAAGGCTGGGCTGGACATAGCCTTGGGTGACATGGTTTAGTGGGAGGTGTCCCTGCCCATGGAGGGTGGTTGGAACTAGATGATCTTAAGGTCATTTCCAATCCCAACTATTCTATGATTCTATGATTCTGTGCTTTAGTTTGAAAATAAGAAAGGTAAATTAGCATCAACAAAACCAAAAAGATCCCTTGGAAATCCTTCCTGTTACTGACAAGACGAAGTGCTGTAGTTTCAGGGTCAGGTTAGCCCTTCATGTAGGGTGCCAGTGCAACCTGTGAATTGTTGCTTTTTATGCCACATTTGTATTTGCCCAGCACAAGTAAAATACAAAATGACCAGGCAATAACTAGTTATTATAGAATGTAATAGCATACTTTACCTGTGTGTTTTGTCAGGTGCAGATAGCAGCATAAAAAAGTTTATGGTGTTGTTTTAAATTGTATTTTATTAGGACATATTTGTCATGTAGAGCCCAACGTCCTTTAGTTTGACTAGATGAGGCTTTCCACCATAACCTATTATAATGACACAGTTCAAATGCTCTCTGAACAGCCAGAGAAAATACGAGAGGGTGAGAGACCACTTTGAAAAATGACTTACGAACTTAAATCAAACAGGCAGCTTCTTCTTTGCTGATACCATTCAAACATGAAGGAAGTATATTTGCTATTTGAGTGGAAGAGCTCCTGCAGCACAGGGTATGACTGATAAAGTTTAGCACATTCATCATGGAGTTAAGGTCAGTGAATTAGTTACCTCATGCTTTATGAATGAGTTTGAGAGAATATTTAAAGCATATGAATTTGGTGAACTGATTATAAGCTCATTTTTGAATATTAAAAGAAGCACATTTAACTAAAACTTGAGAAGGGGAGAAGACTGGCTTTTTTTTTCTTTTTTTCTTTTTTTTTTTTTTTTAATTTATTTTTTCTTCTCAGGAGAGGTTTTGTGAAGTATCATTTCCAGAAAGTCAGTGTCATATAACATTCAGAGAACAGGACAGAAAGGAAAATTGGTACTTACCTAGCTTCGCCGGTAACTTGCCCTTTTAGCCAAGCTTTGCACTTCATTTTTCTGTACTTAAATACGCCCGCCTGTAAAACTGTTATAATCTCCTTTTTATGGAGAAAGTTGTGAAAAGCAGATTTATGAAAGTGCTTTTACACCTTCTGGTGAACTTTACATTTGAGCAAATAATCCTCCTTCTTGCCCATTCATAAAAAATTTACCAGTTAGTTCCAATTCTTTGATAAAACGTTTGAGTAAACAAATATTTCACATGCAGATCATTGCAGAAAGGTCACTATCCATAACTTCTTCCTCAGTGGGTGCACAGGAGTACTTTGTTCCCTATTCAGATAACACGGTCATGCTGTGTGATGATTTTTTCTTGCTGTTTACAAGTTATCTGCAAACAACTGGTGATCCTTGAGAAATGTTAGCCTTTCTGGGCAAGAATTCATTTTAGTGAATATAGATGTCAGTATAAACATCAGTGCCTGGGATGATAATGCTATGTTTTTGTTAGAGTGAATGTGGAGATACAGGCATTTTAAGGGCACGATTTATCTGCGACATCTATTAGAAAAAGTTTAATTGATGAAAGTGTCTTTCTGTTTCTATCAACTACCAAAGAAGTTAGGATTCAGATCTAAGAATCTGTACTACACATGCCTAAGATTTCCTGAGCTAACCTATCTTGAGCATGCGGTAAGACAACATGAGAAAGCTTTTAATGTGTTTTTTATTGCAGGTGTTATTTGATCCAGCATTCTGGGAAATCTGTGAGATACCTGGAAATAGAAGTCTTTCTTGCAGGCTTGCAAGTAGTCATACTGTGGATATTAGAGAGCACGATATTTTAATGGCAAAGATACACATGTTTTTAAGATGTTCAGGTTTGGTTTTGTGCTATTTATGCAATTTCTCATTACCTAGAAAGTTGGAATATTTATTGCAATAGCACCTGAGGGAGGGTCTGTGGTCAGGCATTAGGAGCCTGCTGTGTCTGTAACTTTGGAAGTGATAAAATATGAAAAACCCCTGTTCCAACAATCGTTGTCTCTTATTTATGGATAAAAAGTTGCAGTCAGTGAAAGCAGTCAAGAGAAGAGGTGATTTAAGAGACAAATGACTGAGCAAGCACATACTTGGAATAATGTTCTTGACTTCTGTGCAGTTTATTTATAATCTTAAGTGCTTGGACTTCAGGAGATTCTTTTTGGTTTTGTCTTTCATTTTTAAGCTAATGCTTCCACTTCTTATTTTCAGTCTTATATTTCTTTTTCTGGAGGATGAGAGTTTCTTTCCTCCTTTTAAAAATTCCTTTAAGAATAATGCAGTTTGCTGTTCTTATTAAGCCCTTCGGGGGGCATGATTTTGCTATTTACTGTCACTCTTTAGTCTTCACGATTCAGGGACAGTAATGTAAAGAGAAATAAAAAGCAATATGCACAAATGAATTAGATAGGAAAGTAAAAAGTGAGCATTGGTTTAAACCCATTTGGAACTATTAGTACATATAATTTCTTTGTTGCAGATGTGGGTAGGCAAAATAAGACTGAGTAGAAAGATGAGCTGTAAGAGTTACGATGTTTGGATGTCCTTTCCTGCACCCCATCCCCCTAAAAAAGAGAAGACAGCAAAGATGCTGAGGAAAACCAATTCCATTCAATTAACGGTAGCGGTATTGCATGAGGGCTTAATCTTGAAAATGCCTTCTCCGTCAATTAATGAACTAATGCTATGTGTGTGTATATATATATATGCATATCTGTCTGAAAGGCATAGACAAACCCAGTTTTAACCTGTAGACAGGAGAAAATCTTAGGATCCATGCTTGAAACCAAAGCTTGCTAATGAAAAGAAAAATTATTTTCAGCGGACTTAAAATTCCTTTTGGTCAGGTGTCCCCACTTCCACTGGAAAACACTGAGAATTTCATAGAGGACTGAAAATTTTGCTTCTAGAAGAATTTATCTGGAGCAAAGCCCCAGTCAGACACTAAGTGAGCTGTCATGACCCTTACACTGAGGCAACATGTGACAGTCAGTTTGCTTGACAGAACCAGGATAAGTACTTGCAGAAAAGAAGCAAGTACTCACCCTATTTAAGGTGAGGAAATGTCCTATAATATGTTTTTAGACCTCAAGAACTGTGGTGATCAAATGTCTTTATCTTTTGTTTAGCAAAATAACCACCGTTCTGAGGATTCTTTTTTTGTTGTTTTAATGATATAATAAAAACTATTTTAAATGAAGCTATTGCCTTGCTGTCATTGCTGAAAACATCATTAGCTTTCTTTTAAATACCAACTTTGCATTAACAAATCAAAAGTATTCTGCAGTGTAGCCATCAAAACTCCCTTCCATTAACTGCTAGACAGATGTACTTGAAAGTAAATTTGAAACCTCTCCTTTATTAATAAAGTATGTAATTTATCCCTCTAAATTACAGGTGGAGTAATTTAGAAGACAAGCAAAGGATTATTTTTTTTTTTAAATGATATGTGTAAACTTCTTTTGACTTTGTAATTTTTCTGCATAAAGTGTGATGATATTAAAAGGCCACAAACAGGTTCCTGGTCATCCACTTCTGATTCCAAAATACTGTTTGTTATTGGCAGTAAGAAGTGTGAGCTTCCTGTGAATGAAAGCATGTTCCCATCGTAGTACTTTACTGCCATTGCCCATATGCAGAACAGTGGAGAGGGTACTTTGAATACACCAGACTTGGACCTTAGGGGTCTGTATGTTTAAATTTTCATTGTCTGTTGACTGAAAGAAGACCTCCTTCACATTAATATTATTTGCCTATTGAGGTTCCATTTGCTTTTCTAATTATTTCATATTGTCTCAGTCAGGAAATGATCACTCTGTATAGTTACTCCTTTTCAAACTGTTGAGAACTTTCTTTCCTAATTGTGTTATATGATAGACTGTATGCAGTAGCTTATACTGAAGCAGAAGGCTGATCAGTTGATGCAGGTTTATAAAGAGCTCTGTATTATTTTATCTTCCACAAAAAGAGGTTGCTTACTGTCACTTGATAAATAGTAGTTAACAATAACATAACCACAGGGTATCTCCAGTGTGCATTCTGTAGATAAAGTCCTCATTAGGTTAATGTAAGATCATTGGCTTTAGCCTGCATTTTATTTTGTATAAAATGAGTTCTTTTTTTTACAATAAATAAGAAATTGTTGGCTCATAGGGAAGAGATGAATGAATATAATAAGGCTTCTGTTGGAGGGATTTATGGTGTATATTTAGCATTGCAGACAACATAGTAAATCACTGCCACAGCCAACATGAGAGGTACATTAGTCGCCGTTTGTTTTTTACTAGCCTATCTAAGTCCTTTTCAGATGTCATTCTAGAGATTTATAAATCTGTCTCATTTCATGTTATTAAAAAGTTTATTATGCATTAAAATGCACCTCTAAACCATGGCAAATTATTTCACTTTCATTGTTGTTGTTACCATTAATATCTCCTACCTATGCTATGGTATTTAACCTAGATAGAGGTGCTGGTGCCAGTATTGTGAAAACAAGACAGTAAATGGAAAGGCGGACAAAATGTCTGTGAGAAATGTAATAGTCTTCTGCAATTTCCTGGGATGTCCGTCTAAGGTGATGGTCAGTAAGGTGTAAGGTTCTTTGAACGGATGCTTAAAACATCTTAAAACACAAAAAAATAGTTCATTTGGAAATAGCTTTAAAGAGCAGGTTCAGTATTGTGTTGCATGAACTGTGTCCATAATGTTAACCAAGGCAGTATCCATATCAGAGGAATGTACACAGTTGGATTTTTCCATTGAAACTTCATAGAAGCATCTGTGGGCCACACACTATTTGAAATCAGTGTTTGCTATCAGGTAGACATGTCACAGGACACTGAATACTATTTCTATGCTGTCCAGCACAATCAGATTCAAAGAAATTATTAAAGGGGTTTAAACAGCAAAAACTAATGGAAGAAAGCTAGAAACTCAAAGAAGGGAAAAGATAATATTTAAGTGAGTATTCATTACTTACATTTTTCAGCTTCCATGGCCTCTAGTAAATAAACATGATACTTCAAAATGCTCCTTTGATCAAGAGTAAATGTAAATGTACCCGTTAGAGGCAGATTTTGTATCCTGTAAGAAAAGATTTGAAAATTAATTAGAATTGGATTTTTTTTTTTTTTATGTAATATATGGCAACATCTTCTATATACTTCAGAGGACTGTGATGTTAGCAGTGGTCCAGGTCAAGAGAGAAGACAGGTTGTACGGGAAGAGGGTGTGCACAGATCTCACATGGTGGAAAATCATTAAATGAAAGTTTTTTTGTAGCTCTCAGAGGAAGTTTTGTGTTTTCCTCTGTAATAATTTGCTTGATCTCTACCAGTTCCAAGTGGGATCTAGTTTACTGAGGCACATGGATTAATAGATGGCTGGTTGTCTGGGTTCAGCAGTAGCAGTTATTTTTCTGCTCCTTAGTATCTGTTGCAGTGCTGTGTTTTTTGACTTTCAGCCTGGGAACAGCACTGATAACCAATGTTTTCAGTTGCTGCTCAGTAATGTTTGGTCTGACCAAAGACTTTCTGAGTCTCACGTTCTGCCAGGGAGGAGGGGAAGCCAGGAGGAAGCAGAGACAGGACACCTGACCCAAACTGACCAAAGAGGTATTCCATACCACAGCACATCATGTCCACTATTTTAACTGGGGGCAGTTACCCAGAAGGGCTAGATCACTGCTCAGCTGGGCTGGGTATTGGTCGGTGGGTGGTGAGTGGTTGTATTCTCTTCTCTTGTTATTTCCCTTATCATCATTATTACTGGTGGTAGCAGTAGTGATTTATGTTATACCTTAGTTACTGGACTGTTCTAATCTCAACCTGTGGGAGTTACATTCTTCTGATTTCCCTCCCCATCCCTCCGGGAGTGGGGGGGAGGAAGGGGAGGGGAGTGAGCGAGGGCTGCGTGGCTGATTTGCTGGCTGGGTTTAAACCACAACACTGGTTAATAATGGAAGATTTCTATTATTTGTGTGCACTGTCTTAAATTCTTTTCCAGCATTATTGAATAAGCTATATCTTGCTTTCTTTATAATACTACTCTTTGGAATTACTTTTTTCTACATTTCCGCAATCTCTATATCAGAGCATTCGACTTGATTATTTTACCCTCTGACTGCTTTACTGTCTATTCCTTTGGATCATTTTAATCCCACCTTGTCTAACTATCTTGTGTGATAGCTATATATATAAAATATATATATATGAGGGGTTTCTGTGATAACTTTTTGTAGTCCTGAACTATTCTGAAGTATTGCAGTTTAGGGTTTAGGAGGGAAAGTGTTCTGTTTACTTGCTGTTTATTTTACACATTATCTTAGCTTTTAACCTAAGGGTATTTAAAAAATGAAAATACTTGACTGTATTATTGTGTAGATAACCCCAGTGAGCCAGAATGTGAGGCAATTTGTATATTTTGTTGCATTATATGAATATGTTTATAAATTATTAACTAAATATGAGGTCTTTATTCTTTTATCTTCCTTTTGAAAAAATCTCTGCTTTATAAAACTGGAGGAACTAAAGTGTAGACTGTGTATTTACACTTATATACTCGATATGATCTATCCATGATCAATATGATCTATCACACATGTATATATGTGTGTGTATGTGCATTCACCAAACTGCAGCTTCCTTATGAAACTCTTAAATTCTGCGCAGCAACTGTGAGTACAGTGCATGTTCAAACATTCCGTGATCTTCTTTTTAATACCACTCTTATTTCTGTAGTATACCTTCTTGGGGAAAAAAATAATCTTTCTGAAATTCCAGTAGCTGCCATTTTAAACTACTATAGCATCCTGTCTTCAGTTTCACAGGCTACGAATTTCATAGATTTCAAATGCGGAAAACCAGTGCATACTTATAATTCAGAACGGGTAATGTGGGTTTAAAAAGTCTTTCTGCCTGTGATCAGGAAACATTGTGGCACTGGGACAGAAGCCATTGGAACCCTGATAAGATAATTCTGCTTATTCCTTTGGGAAAGATCACAAGAGCTAGAAGAGCTGCCTAGTGTGAAACATGCAGTTTGTTGTTTTTATCCCTCCTATTCACTCAAACCTATGAAACTACTGGAAGAGTTTAAGGAATAATACATTTTTGTTCCTATTATGGGTAGTTGTTTCCAATGCTTCCTTCACATCTATTGCCTACCTAACCCAGTTTCAGTGCCCCTAAATACAAGTACTAGCTCAGATTTCTTAAGTAAGGATATGTTGTTCTAGGTCTTTTTGTAGGTGGACACACTTCTTTAGGAGTTATTTGGCCCTTCCATTCCAAAGATTGAATTGGTTGGTCAGTATTTATCCACACCCAAGTGGTTGTCAGATATTTGTTATTCATGGTTTTTTTTTTCCCATTTTCAATTAACCTTAGATAGAATTGAAGCACTGTTAATTACTGAGGAGGAATATTTGAAATGGCTGGCAAAGTTTTATACTTCACAATACTTGTCACTGTGGTGAAGAAACTTGAGGGCAACAGCGATTGTAAGAACAGATTTATTTGTCTGTTTTACTGTCACCTAGCCAAAAAAATTGCACTTCTTAAATGTGAATTGTTCCACAGTTGCTACTGCTATTCTCTGGCAATTGCAATCTGAACAACAGCATCTCTGTGGGCTTAAACATGTAGATTAGTCTGAAGCTTAGTGTAAATGCATAACAGAGATACTAGTCTTCTGACTGCTAGCATGAGAAAATGGCAAGCATCTTTTTTATCTGAGCTCTTTTTTGAATACTAGTTTGTTCAGCGCTCAGAATGCAACAGGTCCATTTGCCATCTGTAGTGAAAGGCTCAACAGGAAGGGTTTGATAAGTGTGTTTCTGTTTGTAGTCCATTGGACTCTTTGTGCTCATATGGAATATTGCCAATATATCCAAGCGCAGTGAAAAAAGTGAAGGAGGAAAACTAGTAGTCTTCAAATCTTGAAAACATGGTTTTTTTTGCATTTACTTTTAAGTTTCAGAAAATAGGCACAGACATTATGGTGATAGGCCCTTTGTGCATGTTTTTGCAATATCATCATCATCATTGATAGCTTCCTTTCTACAGGAACAATGCCCTCTGAGGACCAAAATACCTCTTTATCTTGATTGCCTGAGGACAGAAACCTCCAGGATAAGCAAGATAATAGAAACTAAAATAGCTACAAGTCCCATTAACGCTAGCCCTCATAAAGCACAAGTAATGCACACTCAAACCAATCATTATTTATAATGAATTCTGAAAATAAGATATAAAGCCTGAAGCCAAACTCAGATTAAAATCAATATGATGCCGCATCAGTACTGATGTGTCTGTTGGAGTCGATGTGTGGAACAGAAAATTATTATAAAAGAATTTATTCATCATAATATTTGAATTTTTATTTTTTAAAAAATACTGATTAGCAATTCTGTTATTCAAAGAGCATCAATGTTTATGATCTGGTGAAAAACCCTTTGAGCTTTTCCATCATTTACAATGTGACCAGGACCCATTAAAAAAAAAAAAAAAATTGTCCTTGCATCTCATTACGTGTTTTAAACCTGCAATAGTATTTTTTTATAACTTTTGACTATATTTGTATAAGTTCATTATTCATAACATTGGTTGAGGTAAATACTTATTTCACGTATGAACATGTCAAACAGTGCCATGTCATTGTTCAGGGACAAAGCAATGGTGCTGATAAGATGTTCAGCTCAATCAAGACTGAAAGGGGAAGAATCATCTTCCCTTCAGTCCCTTCTTCTTATATCATAAGCCTTTCTTCCTGTGAGTGTACAAATGCTGGCATTGTCCTCTGTTTGAATGGAACGTAGTCAGATGGAGCAATTGCTGGTCACCAACGTGCCGTATGTCAAAATACGATCTAAATATCAGAATCCAGATCAATATCTCCAATTTTTTTTCTTTATATCTACTTCTCTATGGCTGTTACTTCAATTGATGTGTTTGTTTCTATTAAGCACCACTTATTTTTAGCCCCTGTAACAATGTGAAGGACTACTTATCTATATTATGTATTTAAATTTATTAGAGCATGTAGGTTCCCCAGGGAAGTGGTCACAGCACCAACCCTGTCAGAGTTCAGCGCACCTCTGGAGGATGCTCTTAGTCATATGGTTTAGTTTTAGGCAGTCCTGTGAGGAGAAGGAAATTGGACTCGATGATCCTTATGAGTTCCTTACAACTTGAGATATTTTATGACTCTGTGTTGATAACCCATATTAGGTTTCCTTCCTTCTAATGAAATAAGGAATCTTGCCCATCCATGGTTCCTGCAATAGCAAAAGAAAAACAAAAGAAAATTGTTGTGTCTTTTTCAGTGACAGCGTTTCAGAAAGCCCAGAGAAATGACAGTTTTTTTGTCCAAATCCTAGAATTATCTAATCTCCCTCACCTACGGTGTACATTGTCTTTAGTAAGACACGGAGATGAAGTGTAGCTGTTTAGGTTGGGATATTGTTACTGGAATAATATTGTGCATCTAAACTTTTTTTTCTTTATTAGCTGCTTCATGTATGCATGAAAATTAAAGTAGTTGGTAGTTCCAAAGAATAAGCTGTTATGGCAGCCATTACTAAAGAATGGCATTGTCAAATATGCATAAAAAGTATGACCTCATTAGAAAACTATTTGTCTCTATAGATTTTGATTAAAATAGCATGAAGTTGTGAGTTTAGAACATTATCACTTTTATAGTTTTATATGTAGATATACAGAATACTTGTGGCACTGTAGCCTTATGTACAAATAAGACAGATCTAGAGAGAGAAACATTAATAAGCAGAAAGAGAAGAGGTTGTGCAAACCAGAATGATCATCAGCAATGTACTGACTCTGAAAGTTTTCTAGATGACTTTTAGGTCACTATAAGTCTATTATGTGCATAAAGCAAAAAATTAATACACGTATTAATATGACACATGTAACCATGCATTATTCTGTTTGATCTAAATATAACAGAATAAAAGGGAATGCAGAAAAAAATCCATTATGGGTGGCATAAATCTTACTGACCTCATTTGGGCTATAAATGCTACTTTTTTTTTTTCTTTTCCTGTTTTGTGCTAGCTGCATCTATTGAAAACAGTCTATTAAAGTTGCTTATTGCTATCCAGTGTTAATACTTCAATTATCTTAAATCGTGCATTATACCGCCCCAGTTGTTCCCTTTCTTGGCTAACCTGTACTTGGCATGCATCCATTTTTCTGGCTTACAGGTCTTCAGACATACATAAATAACACAGGAAACCAACAATAACCATGATAAATATTCTACTGGTAGTAAAAATGTGGATTTTTCTTGGGGGGGGGGGGGCTGAAAAAATAATTTGGCTTCTCTGTAATCAGCTTCTGCTTGGAATAAATAAGGGTTATTTACAATGAAACATAATTCCATTTATCAGTTCTTGACAAATAATCATTCTGAAACAAATTAGGTATAGAAAATTTGTTTTCTAAATCTAGTATAGACTATGAAAATATAGTTTGAGTATTTTAGTATATGCTTGGTGAATATAGTTTAGAAACATATGGATTGTTACTTGCAATTTGTTTTTTATCTGACTGGCAGCTGTTGGTTCTGTCAGGTTGCAAGTGATATTTCATATTCCAGCTGTGAAGATTCCATTAAGCAATATTTGAGCATTTTCCTTGCAAGATGGTGTCTGTAGTATCCTGTTTCCATAGCATGGTATCAATAAAATAATAATTTCTCTTTGAGAAGTATACTGCATATACTCAGGGCTGAAGAATAATGAATAGCAGTAACATAGAATCATAGAATCATAGAATAGTCAGGGTTGGAAAAGACCTTAAGATCATCCAGTTCCAACCCCCCTGCCATGGGAAGGGACACCTCCCACTAAACCATGCTACCCAAGGCTCTGCCCAACCTGGCCTTGAACACCACCAGGGATGGCGCATTCACAACTTCCCTGGGCAACCCATTCCAGTGCCTCACCACCCTCAGAGAATTTCTTCCTCATATCCAATCTAAACTTCCCCTGTTTAAGTTTTAATCCATTCCCCCATGTCCTATCACTACAGTCCCTAATGAAGAGTCCCTCCTCAGCATCTCTATAGGCCCTCCTTCAGTTACTGGAAGGCTGCTATGAGGTCTCCATGCAGCCTTCTCCCGGCTGAACAGCCCCAACTTTCTCATCCTCTCTTCACACGGGAGGTGCTCCAGTCCCCTGATCATCCTCGTGGCCCTCCTTTGGACTTGTTCCAACAGTTCCATGTCCTTTTTATGTTGAGGACACCAGAACTGCACACAATACTTCAAGTGAGGTCTCACAAGAACATATCTGTTATTTGGAAAGCAGGAGTAATGTAGCAGTTTTTTAATGTGTTGCACTTATTTGTCATAGCTGTTTCTTAAATTTATTTGGTAAATTTTGTTGAATTTTCCTTTTAATTTAGAGTTTAACTGCACTGGAGTGCAGTTATGAATACCTTTTTCAAGAATGCTGATTTTACAGTTTTGATCTCAAAGAGGTTGCATAAGGGGCAATTTAAAGGAAAAATGGTTTATACCCATGCATAGAGAAATCTTTGTTCTTTACCAGTCATTCTGGAAAACAGAGAGAATAATTTCACATCAAACAGGCTGTCTTGATCTTGATATTTCAGAAGCACACACACACACAAAAAAGTCATGCTTTCTGCCTAAGCCTAGTTTATAGAAGCAGCAGAGTTGTTTACTTTAGGGTCAGGGATCTTCTGAATCTTCTTTTAATTTCAGCTACATTTTTAAAATGAGCATAGAAAGAGCTGTATTGAAAGTAAAGTTCATATATGGACCAAATAAAGCTCTTACACTGACACCTGATATGAATCTCTGAGCAGATTGTCGAAATGCAAAAACGTGGTTTTGTCAATATCTGAATTTTGCATCTCTTTTATGTGAGTGGAGTCTTCCCTCCACAGAGTTTTGTGAAGGCACACAGTGGCATTTGCTGTGGAAATACTTAAAAATGGAGAATGCAGGAGAAAGTTTATAAAAATTTCACTGTTCACAAGTGTGGATATTTATTCCTGTATAGCAAATTATTATTTTAAAAGTGTTATTGTTTTTTACTTTATTTGCAGAATGTTTTTGCAGCTGTTTGTGTATATGTATGTCTCGAGTATATGTAATGAATGTCTCTGATCAAGGCTTCCAGTTTTGCCTTTGTGTGGGTTTTACAAATGAATGTCAGCTCCTTAAGTCTCATTGATGAAGGGTTCTGTTTGCTTTTAGTTCCAGAAAGAGAATGCCTTTTTTTTTTTTCTTTTTTCCTGCTCCCTGTGTATACACAAACAGGGTAGGAAAAGTCCAAGAGTATTTCTGGGGCTGTGTGGAAAGTTGTGCATTGAAAAGAGCCAGGAGTTACAGTCTCATTTTTGTTTTGTTTTATATTATTTTATTTTATTTTGTTTTGTTTTGTTTTCCTGTGCACAACGAGTTTTGATTGAAAGACTAGTGTCTGCACACCCGTTTGGAATAAAGAAGTCTGGTCATTCACTACGTAGTGGTTAGTCAAAAAGCAGTAGTTGAAGAGAGGATTAATTGCTTCTCTTCAGATTTCATTGGGACCTAAAGGTGACTTCTTCCTGCTATTTAGAAACAGAGAAAGATTATTTTCTATTCTTAAATAATTGAAGCCCATTGTTGGCACTTGAGTGATTTTCTAGCTTGTGAAAATCTGAATGTTATTTTTATTTCTGTTGTTTCTGATGCATCCCATGCTGGGAGCAACCTGGTCTAAGAGAAAGAAAATGAGGGCTGAGAGTGTTGCTCTCTTGCGCTTCTCAAGCTCCTATCATTTAGAAGATACAGTTTGCAACAGCATCTTCTAGAAGTGATGCTGCGTGCGTTCATAGTCACAGGTCTTCAGGCATAGTACAGGGCTCCAGCTGCTTGCTCCACACTCCGCCAAATCATGCACTAGAGCAATTTCTGACAGGGCTGAGATTGTTTTCTAAAAGTGCACACATCAGACAAAACATCATAGTTGGGGGTTTAGCCAACATGCTCCTCACAGGTCTCTTTGTCCCGTGTCAACAGTGTATTTTGTCCTTTCTGCACACAGGTGAATTTTAATGTTACAATTTTTTTTTATTTTTTTTTTTTATTGCAACCTAAAAAGTTGCGTTTAATACACCAAGATGTGTGAATCATAACAAAGATGATCTCATTCCTTTTCCCGTGAGCCAGTTTGTTTTACAAAAGTGAAAACTTGCAAAAGTGAATTTGGATTCCCTGGGTTTTTTTTGTTAGCATTTTTTCATCTGCTTTTTGTTTTCCTTTATGTTCAATTTTTTAAAAAGAACCATCTCCTGACAAGGAGTCAATTTTTCAATTTTTAGTTGAGAAAGGGAGCCTACTATTGTAGGAGTTTGAACTGAAAAAAATCTTTGACTTAGGGCTGAAGAAAAGCAATTTGGATTTTCACATGTATTAAATGGGGTCTGAGAAAACAAATGTTTAAAACATGTGCTATAATTGTTGTTTGAATAAAGAATTTTCATAGTCTCATAGCTGTAACAGGCAGTGACTATGCACAGTTGGACTACATGAGCACTGTAGGTCACTTCCAACTGAATTATTTTATTCTATTCTACTCCCTGGACTGTTACTTGTGTGCTGACTTATGGCAAACTGACTATGTGAAATACTTTATTCATGCAAATGCCATTAGCCAAAATGTCAAGGAGACAGGTGGTCTTGTGGTTAATGCAGTATACTGGGGTTTAGGATTACTAGATTCTAATTGAATGTAGAACTTATTTTTTGATAACCTGCTGTCATACCTGCGGGTGTATTTAGGAATGGGTATCAGAACATGGGGTTTATGTGGTTTTTATATATGTACATGTCTTTTTAATGAGGACACAAATCTCAACAAGCCAATGTAGCTGAGTAACTTGTAAGGAAATGCCAGATCATTAGCTTTTAAAACCACACTATTTGTATTTTCAGGTAAAATAAAAATGAAACATATTATACTGGATTTAGTATATTTTAAAGAATTTGGAAATAGCAGGCAATTGCTTGGCCTGTTGTCAGTAGAATCCCAGGTAAATATTTATGTTCATTTGCTGTATGAGTGTTTAATAGGTCTGAAGATACTATTTTTTTTTTCACTGCTTTACAGAGGTGTGGTAGCCTAGCAGATGCACAAAAAGTCTGCAGGGTAAACCATGCAGGGGCATGTGTTCAAATAACCTTAGAAAGTTGCCTTCTGCAGTGGGAGTACGTGTGCTTCCTTCACAGGAGAGAGGAGACAACTTCACATGTGTGTAGAAAATACTAGTAATTTAAGTGTTCTCAAAATGTCTACTTCTAAAATGTGAATGCCCTCAGAAAATTTCGTATGATACGCTGATTCATGTATGTGTGACTTACCAGTAGAAACATACTCTGAAATGTGCTGTGGTAGTTTGGAGTACATGATACTTGTATGACAGGGTTATATTTTCTAAGCTTAGACTATCTTTTTTTATTTGAGGCTGAGTACACCCTTTTTAATTTTATTTTCTCTTCATTGAAAAAGATTATAAAAGGCTGTGTGTGGGTGAAATGACTTGTTTGAAGAACTGCAGCTTCTCAATGTTGTTCAGATGAACACCAATATATTTTCTCAAATTTCAACTTCTGTTCTCATCATTGCTGGAAACTACTTTTCTGCAAATGTTCCTGTTTTAATTTTGGATAATTTCTAGTTCAACATTCAGTCAGACAACCCAGCTTTAGAAATAATGGCAGTTCTGATGTCACCCTGCTCATCCATTTGTTAGACATATTATGTACAATCTGTGCTCTGTATGAGTCTATCACGTTTTATCTTGTCTGCAGCTGGTTTTCATCACTGATTAAATCAGAAGTTTTATTTCAAATATAAATCCCCACAATTAGAAGGGGGAAAAATACCCCAGCCTTGCCCTAGAAATAATTATAAATGTATACTAAGATGAATGGGTTAGCAACTGAAAAGTTCCATTTAAAATTTACAGTGATAGGCAGTAAACCAGGAGTACATTAGTCCCATCCTCTTCTTTAAGCATTTATAAATGTGTATGTTCAAAAAACATAAGGATTTCATGTTCACCTTTGGAAATGTACCGAGATGTACATCAGTGCTGTCTACTATTGATGATGTTGGTGAATGATAAGATGCAAAGATGCATCTGTTGCCTTTTTTTTTTTTTTTCCTCCCACCTGTATTCTGGCATAGTCATTTCCATTATTGTCTTACAATTCCCACTAAAGAACCCCCCTCATCTTAGAAGACATTTCTGAGGACCTCATTATTTGAGAGAGTATCCATTTTGCCCTTTTTTAGATCTACAGCTAAGGCCTAAGTCAACTATCTGTAATCACCTAACACAAAAAATCTTCTCCTAACTTAAGTTAGGCTTATACTCTGAATTGCTTCCTGGAGGAGTGTGCTCTATATTCTTAAGTCAGATACGCACCAGGATGTAATATAAATGATGCATAAAATAAGTATGTGTTGAGGCTTTGCAATATGTTGCATTTGCTATTAAAAATATCTGTTGCAGATGACCACTTCATTAGTAGCTTGCTATTGAGTATGACTTTAGACAATGAAAGTTAGATGAAGGTTGTTGTATGTAGCTTGGCATCCTAAAAAATCATTACAAGAAGTCAATACTGAAATTACGTTGTGTGTTACAAAATTATTGCTAGAAAGGTACACTAGAAAAAGTTTGCACATTTTCCCTAAAAAAAAAAAAATCAGTCTCACAGAAGTGCAGGGGATGGATTAAAAAGAAAAAAAAAAAAAAAAAAAAAGAAGGGAGGGGGGTGGTGAGAACAGGAAAAAGAAGAGGATCACAGAGCAGTCAAATACGATTCTTCATCTATGCACATTCAGTGCGCTTTGCTTCAACACAATTGAAAATGATTCAGTGAGTGAAGCTGCTAAGAATGTAGTGGGTGTTTCCAAGTGCCAGTCAACAGAAAAATGATGAAATGTTGCAGAACTGAATGCTAGTGTGAAGAGCTAGAAAGGGAAATGGCAGTGTGCTTTGTATCCACCTCAGCTGTTTCCTGAAGTACTTATATATTTTGAAGAAGTTCAGTGAGGACAAAATGTTGAACTCCAGAAGTGATCAATATTGTATTCAATCTATCTGCCTAACTCCAAGAAAATTGTGAATTATCTTTTATACAGTCATCACTGCAAGCATCTTCCTGTGTATCTGGTATGATAGCAGTACATCTGCTCTTCTGTCAAAGGAATTTTTATAAACTTACATATTTCTAAAGTCTCAGTTCATATTTGAATTAATAAACCTGAATGTCGTAAAAAACTTAAATCATATTGTCATTAGGGAATATAATTTGAAGATCAAATGTGCACTATTGCACCTCTTTCATTAAGGCATGTTAAATGATTGCAATAAATTAATATCTTTTAATCAATAAATTAATATCTTTTAATTCTGGAAAAGAGAAGAGAAGGTTTCTGACTTTCTGCAGAATTAGTGAGTGGTAGTTTCTTGGCTTTCAAAGTTTCTTTTGCCCACCCTGCTCCAGCTCTCCCCTGAAGGACTGCTTCCACATTGCTGCATATCAGAAATGGCTAACACAACCTGGTTAACAACCGCTTGAGCCATTAAAAGGGTACAGCATTGGGCAAGGAGAATATAATTTCATAAAAGTTGTTAGTTTTTTATTCTTTGTGTTATATCTTTTCCTTCAGGGTTAGCCATGGTACCACTGCTCTCCCTTCTGTTAGCAGCAGTATTTGGAAATCAGTAAAAATTGCTCATTTTCTGTTGCTAGATAGATAGACTTGAGATTCCTTATTCCTTAAAAAGCTCTTACAGCCACCTGGAAGACATGAGAAATGAGAAGTCAAAGGTCTAGTAAGTTCTCCCAAGCTAGACCTCTCAAGGGACCTGTGATTAATTCCCATCTTTGCAGATTCAACATGCAATTGCACAGCTAAAAATGGGAGGTGAAGAGAAGGTTATATGGATAAAACGTCTAAGAGTTTTAAAACCCACTTCAAATAAATTGTTTTGATTAGGCTGAGATACACACTTATATTTGGCATGCTCCATATGTTTAAATACATGCATAAATATAAATGAAATAATGTGAGAGAGCATAGAGGATTCTAATGCTAGTGGGGTAAAATGAATAACTAAGAAAAGAATTTTATCCTGGTTGACAAAAAAAGAGATTGTAAGCTTGTAGCATTCCATTAACAATGCACTTTCTTAAGAGTCATTTCAAAGGTAAAGTTCCTTTAAAGGCTTCCCAGTAAATCTTGGTTTAGGTAGGACTAATTTATAGTGGTATAGTAATTATTTAAGGAAAGTTTCCAGCTTACCTATCACTACCAGGCAATCTTGAATAATTGAAGATCCCAGTTTTAATATCTTTTTCTTTTTGGGGAGCAACTCTTTGAATATCAGCATTATTATCAGAATTCTTGACACCAGATGAAGTCTGGTATTATTTTGCAGGAGGGGAAAAATGATGCTGTCTTATGCTAAAAATACTTTCTGTTGTCCTTGTTAATTTTGAATGAGGAAATACTGCAGTAACAACATGTGGGTGAACAGGTAGTTAAAACTGTATTTAGGAACATAGACATGAAATTTTAATAAATTTGAGTACCCATCCTGTTTAAAACAGTTGTATTAAGTGGCTTAACAGTGGAAAATTCAATTCAGTAGAGAGCAGGAATATAAATTAAAAATTTTTAGAAAGTTTTTAACTACTGGGTGTACTGGTGAGTTTTTGAATTCACATTTCTTCATTTTTTCAGTCTCCTTTGCATGGCTTTTGGAGCATTTTTTTGTCTGGAAATACGCAGAAGAAAATTCTTTGTGTTATGCGATTTTCATATGGAACCTCTCCAAAGCTCCTGTGGTTTTCTTATATGGCGTTATTCTTTGCATGTTTTTACAGACAGAAAGCTAATGCTTTCTCCTTTCAGGCTTTGTACTGTTTTCCTTGTGTTTCCCTCCATGTCTTTCATGCATACTTGCAACACAGACTGATAATGGCTCTCTTCATCCTCTCCAGATCTCTAATCTTTTGTTCCCTTGTTGTTCTGTTCCCATGTCGCTCTCATTAGCTTTTGCTCCTGCCTTCTTCATTTGATATCCAGATAACTCCCTACACCTCTGTCTTCTGAACTGGATTTCCCTCTTCTAGGTCAAACACAGGCACACAAATGTGTGCGTATTTTAACTTCTGCTCAGCAGTGTGCTCAGCCCATAATCACTGCCTGTACTCCACACTGTGCACTCCTGAGCTACAGTTGGGTTTATGCTATTAGGGAAGAGATCTTGACAGACATAGGAGTTGTTAAGATGTATAGTGAAAGAAAGAGAAGGGCTGAAAATTTGAGTTCTACATAAAGTAATTCTGTAGGAAGCACTAGAGCATAATGAAGAAGGAAAACACACGATCGTGAGGGGATGGTAAAAATTGCAGTGGTGTGGTGTTGTGCTCTTGGGCATTACTGTTTTTTATAGTGAGAACTGCTCATGTGAAGAGTTGTCAGCTATGGTAATTGTACAGGAACAGATAATCCCAAACAGCCAGTGTTGTTCCAAAAGTATGAAACAGCAGTTAAACATGAGTGATATTCAATTAAAGATGTCTCAGTCACCTTAATTGCATGGCCACAACCACTTCTAATTAGTTTTTCTTCAGGGAGAAACAAAGATAATTAAAGCATTTGAAAGACAAAATATTAAAATTTTTATATTTACTGTGTTTCTGGTTCCTTTTTGTATGGAGAACCTAGAAGAATATTTTTTTTTTCTTTCCTTTTTTTAAGAATTGTAAGTCTGCTTGGCAGTTTTTAAAGAGATATTTGACAATAGAAAACAAACATTTAGGGAAAACTGACATTTTAATAGAGATAAATCTAGAAGTATTCCTGCTGTTGGAAGTCTAATCCTCTTTCCTTGAATGCAAGCACTTTTAAAAGCAGCTCCTCCGGTAGCTTTGGGTGAGAAGCTTCATTGCTTTAAAAAGATGGCTTCTGTACACAGTCTATTTTAGGATTTTGAGGGCATTCAGTTTATCAATTCGGAGAGTTTGGGGATGTGAAGACAGCTTTTTCTTATGTTGAGATTAAAAAAGAAGAGAAGGAAACAACAGGAAATAAAACAGAAAGAGAAGAACTTGCAGAAGACAGAGATGATAGCAGAAAACCAGGATTCATAGATACTTGTCCTGGGTTCAGCAGTAACAGTCATTTTTCTCCTTCTTGGTAGCTGGTGGAGTGTTGTGGTTTTGACTTTCAGCCTGGGAACAGCACTGATAACACCGATGTTTTCAGTTGCTGCTCAGTGATGTTTAGTAGGACCAAGGACATTCTGAGCCTCATGCTCTGCCAGGGAGGAGGGGAAGCTGGGAGGAAGCAAAGACAGGAGACCTGACCCAAACTGACCAAGGAGGTAATCTATACCACAGCACGTCATGCCCAGGGTGTAAAAATAGAGGGCAGAGACCTGAAAGGGTGGGAGTTCGCTGCTGGGTAAGGCTTGGTATCGGGTGGTGAGCAGTTGTATTCTCTTCCCTTGTATTTCCCTGGTCATTATTATTGTCGGTGGTAGCAGTAGTGGTTTGTGTTATACCTTAGTTACCAGACAATACTTACCTCAACCTGTGGGAGTTTCATTCTTTTGATTCCCCTCCCCATCCACCCGGGAGAGGGGCAAGAAAGAGGGGGGAGTGAGTGAGCGAACTGGGTGAGTTATAGTGGCTTAAACCATGACAATACTGTTCAAATGTTAGCTCAGATTGGCAGGTAGACTCTCTGTACAGTTCAGAATTGTCAGGATATAATTTAAGATCACAGAAATGAATGGTCAATAATTATCCTATGGGCATCAGGCCCAGAGATGAAGTGATGAGGCAGGCAGTCATGATTCTACAATTTTGCTTTCATGGTATGGCTTTCAGATTGCTCCATCTTCTTTGTGGATAGAGGGGCAATGGGTTCAATTAATCAGGGGAAATTTAGACTGGATATGAGGAAGAAATTCTTTACTGTAAGGGTGATGAGGCACTGGAATGGGTTGCCCGGGGAAGCTGTGAATGTTCCATCGCTGGCGGTGTTCAAGGCCGGGTTGGACATAGCCTTGGGTGGCATGGTTTAGTGGGAGATGTCCCTGCCCATGGCAGGGGTGGTTGGAACTAGATGATCTTAAGGTCTTTTCCAACTCTAACTATTCTATGATTCTATGATTCTGTGCTTACAAAAAAGAGGCAATGGCTGACAGCACAGATTCTTGCTACCTTCTACGTTAAATTGTCACAAATTATATATATCACTTGATTTGGGGCATCAATTTCAAGTCCCATGTGCTTTGCACTGTTATTCTGGATTTTTGGTCTTGATGCAATCTTTTTGTTGTTAAGTGTTGTAGATCATTAAAAATAAACAACTGCAGTATAAAGTGTCCTAGAATAGGTTTCTTAGCATGTTTTTTGTGGAATAGCTTTAAATGTATGCTACTGTGTAATAATACTTCACAACTTGAAGTATAGTTTCCTAACATCTATAGTTTTCATATTACACTTCAAGTGTTTTAACCACCAGCCAAAAATATGCCTAGTAGGCATAACTCAGGAGGTAAGCAATATTCTGTTTATAGTTTGGTCCTTTGTCTCCATATGACTTCATGGTTCACATGGTCTTCCATAGGCTCAGTTTTAAGAACATTTTGCTTTAGAATTACATTACAAAATGTTTGGTCACTTTCAGCTTGATAGTCAGGCTATTACAAATATATTTAAAATTACAAAGAAATATGTAGATATTAAATATTCATCAAAACACATCTGAGATTGTTAACATTTATGTTATTTGTGTTGTGTGTATGGACACCCAATTAGAAAACAAAAGTGAATGTCCCCAGTCACCTAGAAATTGTGCCATCAGCGTTAGAACTCAGAACCTCTTCCTCTGTCATCTGCACAATTCAGTCTGTTTTATTTTGTGAACTATAATTAACAGGAAAATAGTTGTTTCCGCCTCTGACTACCGTAGAGCATTTTAATTCATGTATATATTCAGGATATTTGCTGTCAGAGTGCTGATTTCTGCAGATTTTTCATTTCTCTTCACATTTTGTATGTCTTTTACTGTTATCTGTTTCTCTTGCTCTTTCTTAGGGTTTTTTTTCCCCACTCTTTAATCACCTAGGAAACCAAACATTGATATCTTTCCTCCATTACAACATATCCCTCTCCTGTGTTTGTTCGAGATGAAAAGGCATTGCTCCCTCTAAGAAAGTCATTTCCCTTCTGATATGCAGGTTTCCAGGTCCCCTTCTAAATCTAAACACAAACTGAAAACAGAATTTTCCTTCCTTCTTTCTTTCCTTCCTTTGTTCCTCCCTGTCCACCCACCCAGAATGTGGCTTAATAATTGATTCTCTAGCAGAATTAAAACTTTCATTAGCAGCAGTGAAGGGAATGCCAGAACACTAGTGCCTGTTGCAGTTTATCAGCTAGCCTTTAGGATTTTTATGAAGTCTTGCTGTATGCAGAGTTCAGCTGTTTTGTTGTCAGAGGTGGAGCCCACAGCAGCAAACAAGAGACACCACACACACTGAACTCTTTTGTTCTGCCTGTTTATGCTGAATGTGTATGGTTCCCCTCCTTACATGAAAAGATGCAAGTTATTGTGTGAATGCTCATCAATCAAACTAGACTTGCTACTGTGTTGACTGTTCTGTTTTACCTTAGAGACAAGTTTATCTTAGTACTCAAACATACTCTCATGAAAGCCCTCTTAGCACCTAGCTGTTGAGTTCATGTTTCTGTAGCAATGTGAACATTTTTTTTTTTGCCTTTTTTCATCATTTTGAAACTCCTTCTACTTTATCTTCCTTATGTGGCTTGAACCCGCTGCACCTGATGATGTGCACTATTTTCTTAGCAGTTGCATGAAGTCCTCAGGAGAATCTGGATGGAGAGATACTGCTTTCATTTAGCATCATCACTTTTGCAAGAGTGCATGAACATTTTGGCCATCTAAAGACAAGAATAGCAGGCAAGACATGTTGTTTTTCTCCCCATTTTTACAGGGTAAATTCTCATAGTGAGTGCAAACTGTATGTGTTCTGAAAAAAAAAAAAAACCAAAGCAAAAACTCATGCAACATTTTTTCTATAATGGAGGAATCTGAAATAACTTCAGATTTTATTTGCACCATAGAATTTTCCTATAAATACTATTGTTTCAATCTTTAACACAATGCAAATGAGGAAAATAATATTCATGAAACCATGAACTACTTCTACATGAGTTTTATCTTGTGTTTTCCAGACTTAATCAATGCCAGTGATAGGTAAAGAATGTAGGTACTAAACCAGAGTTTCAATCTAAGACTGATTCTCAGTCCTGCTATGCAGCCCCTTCACAATAATAGTTTTGAGTCAAGATTCTGGGCATGGTGTGAAATATCTCTCTATCAAAAATGTGTAAGAATTTCAGTGGAAGAGTCTTGGAGCTGCACTAAGTTGTGAATTCTCCAAGAGCCCATCTAAATGTTACTTTCAGATCTTTGTTCTATAGCTCATGGGAGCTCTTTTGCAAATAAGTACTGAATAGTTCAGAGCCTTTCAGATATATGTAGATATATATTTTCCAGTTGATGCAGCCTGCAAGAAATAGAACTATGAAAATGCTGGGTAAACAGATGAGAGTAGCATGTGAAGGGGGGGGGGGGGGGGGTTGCAATTGTCTTGCCTTAGACACTGCCCCTCACCCTGAATGAGAATGTGCCCTCAATGCTCGTCAAGTAGAGCTACTACTGTTTCTAAGCTGCGTTTACGTAATGAGCTACCATAGAAAGAATTATCACCAGGAGGAGTTATCAGGTGCAGTGCACTGTGTGACTGTCATTGAGAGCTTCCATCAGCCTCCCCCTGTCTAGCTGGGAGGGAGAGAGGATGTGCCAGAAGTCAGAGATTTTCCTAGGACTGCAAATGCCAATCTGCAGGAAAAATGAAGTATTTCACTCATAGGGTAGGTGGTGTGTACATGCGTATACCAAAGATCTAGCCTCCAGCATTTACTGCCAGTGGGGAAAAAATAACTGGCCTACTGAAAGACTGCCTCTTTGATGTTATATTTTGGTTTGAATTCCAGATGGATATGAAATCCCTAAACACAATTTTTTGCTAATTTATGGAGGCACACTGAATAAACTTGTGTCTCCAGCTCATTTAACCTTTTACAGACTTTTGTAAATGAGTTTATCAAATATGACATGGTGTCTAAATGCTTTTAAAACATTTTTAAAAGTTATGGCAGTAGCAAATATGTTTAAAAAAGTGAGTTTGGGAAATCAAGTTCTCTGAAGTTAGGAAATGACAGAATTTAAATTCGGTGCAACCTGAATTTTAACACTTTAAACTGTGTGCATGCTTAATGTCTCAGACTCTCAGATTTAGTCCTGCAGGCCTTATATCACTGATTCCTAGCAGTCTATGTTCTTTTCTGTGAATGTCTGAAGGTGGTGTTGGAGCCTTTCAGGTGACCTCCAGCAATAATTTTCAGTGTACTTTACATATTTTTTCTTTCATTGTATTATTGCAGACATTTTTTTAAAAACAACACCTGCTCCATCTTGTGAAGTAGCTATTTATTAAATTCATTTCATCTTACACAGTCGTGACTGGGGCCCAAAAATAGCAGGCTATTGCTCATTTAAAATTATAAAATACAGCATAAAACTCACACAGAAGATGATCAAGCACTGGCAACATCACTTCTCTCCAATTCTGAGTGTTTGATTTCCAACAAAATAATATAGACAGTTTTTTAAGAAATCTAATATTCTTGTGGAGATTTTAGATGTAAAATGTCACTACTGTGTATGTATTACCTCTTATTGTGAAAAAAGATATGGATTCTCTTTCTAGCCTTGGCATGATGTCTGTGCAAACACTTGGTCAGGTCAATAAAGCTGTCTCTGGTTTTTGGGCTAGAAAAGGGAATACTGCTATCTGACCATCCTTTTTAAGTACTCCAGAACTTTAAAAATATCTCTAGATGGAAGTATAAGCTCTTAGTATTTGAACTGAGATATGATCCACTTAATGGGAATAAATTGTGGAATCCAATAGGATAACATTATCTTTTTCAGATTCTCTGGGAGGTTTATTTTGGTCAATTCCTCTTTCCAGTGGTTGTGTTCTGTTAGGGCATTGTGTAGATAATGTGATTTCCTTTCAGAGAGGAGAAAAATCACCAAATGAGATTAAATTAATAGCTTCATTCTTTTGCATGAAAGTTGATTGATGTTTTGCCATTTTCATGTCTTGTTTCACTTCTTGTCACGTGAATGAATTGTCAGAATTTTATTGTCTTCAATACTCTGAAAATTGTAGCATAGATATTCCCACTTTGTTTATATGCAGAATTTTGATGGATTTATCCATTTTATCTTTCTTTAATTTGTAACATTACTATTTTAGAAGTGACTAATATGACTAATCAAATATCAATATATTTAAAACAAAGCAATAACTTAATCTGTCGTGTTCCATAAATGGCATGAGGTACTATATGCCAGCCCTGTTTTGACATTGTGAAGATTTATATGAATGTATTTATCTGCTAGTTTTGTTTTGGGTTTTTTGGGGGGGTTTTTTGTTTTTTTGTTTTTTTTTTTCACTAGCCCATTTTAAATAAGTGCCTTCTCACTGAGGTGAGTCTGTCTTCCAAATGTGTACTGTTCTGCTGCTCTGTCTATGGGATAAAGCAGATCAAGATGAGAAGTGAGAGTATGGAAGAAGAGCCACCATGCCCATGAACTGATCAAAGGGTTACTGGGGCAAAAGGGGAGATGGTGCAAGCTGACAGTGTCAGCGTTGTGGAGCTGAATTGCTGGTCTGTGTGTAGGAGGGGAAGGAGGAACAAAGGAAAAATAAGGGAGGAAGAGAAGGGAGAGAATGTGAGTGGATGGAAAAGATGATTTTCCCTTTCTTGAGAATAGTTCTGCTAAAATGCTTTTCTCTTATTATCAGTCCATTTTACTCCTCCGCCTCCCTTTCCTCTCTGGAGGGGGTGTAAAAGAAAAGGAAAAAAAAAAAAAAAAAAGCATTGGGAAGATAGTGGTAGAATGTAATTTTCTTCACTGGCTCCAGAGCTGCATAGGTTGCTTCCCCTTTTTCACACAGTGTGGAGTGCTTAGTGATGTTGAGGAATTGCCCATGTATCTGCATTTTGATCGTCTGCAGTTGTGATGAGATAAAACTGGAAAGACATGCACGACTGGTTTGAATTCTGTCTGTAACTCATCATGTTTCTTGTATGTGCAAATATATTCTGTGTAAATCAGAATTACCATGGAAGAAGTTGGCAGGCAAAACGTAACGTGTCCAGAAACTGGTCTGATCATTAAAGCAGGTCAGTGTTATAAACTGTTCAGAAACTGTTCATGTATGCCAAGAATGAAACGTTTCTGAATGTGTGGCCTGGCTTTCTTTTATCAAAACATTATTACTTTTTTTATTCATAAGTATCTTATTCTCTTTCAGTGCATCTTGTGCAAGGTTTTTGGTTTTTTGCTTTTTGGGTTTGTTTTTTTTTGTTTGTTTTTTTTTTTTTTTTTTTTTGTATTATCAGTGCAGAGCAAGTTGAAAATGTTATTAAATCTAAATAGCAGTGTATTAGTCTTAGCTGAAGCAGACAGCTACGGAAGGCATTAGGGGATGGAGACTCAGGCCTGAAATATTAAATGAAGTATGCCTCTTTAAGGTACATTTTTAAAGTGAACATAATCTTTGAAACATAGGACAGTAGAAAAGACATGATTTAGTTTAATAATCTCACAGCTGCAGGTTAGGAGGAGAAGAGATTCAGAGCAGCCCTGTGGAGAAGGACTTGGGGGTGCTGGTCAATGAAAAACTTAACATGAGTCAGGTTCAGAGTGCTCTTGCAACTCAGAAACATCCCATGTCCTGGGCTGCATCAAAAGGAGCGTGACCAGCAGGTCGAGGGAGCTGACCCTGCCCCTCTACTCTGATCATGTGAGACCTCCCTTGGAGTACAGTGTGCAGTTCTGGTGTCCTCAACATAAAAAGGACATGGAACTGTTGGAACGAGTCCACAGGAGGGCCACGAGGATGATCATGGGACTGGAGCACCTCC